>JAYMTF010000954.1:0-27900 GCA_036897485.1 Pelargonium nanum | reverse complement strand
ATTGTTTTTTTAAAAGTTTTGTGTACTAAATTGGGTATTGAGTCAAAGTTCGTGTACCATTGGTGACATTAATCCAAAATGAATTAAATACCATATTGATTAGAATCAGTTCAAAAACTGAACCGATAACCCGCGTGTGTTGCGTTTGTATTGTGTTGAAGGTTATTTGCATGTTGCACAACACAACATGAACACGATAGTTTAGCAATCGTGTTGCACAATTTAACACGAACACGATTCAACACATTTGGCACGTTATTATGATTAAATTTGCAATTATACTCTTACATGTGTATTGGACATGTTGCGCTGCCGTGCATGTCACAACAAAATTAAATAGTCGTGCGTACGAGCAAAACATGTTTAGTTGTCCAACACGAATACAATAACAAGATGTGTGAATGACCAGCTCTAGTGTGGGCTCATACTCTCATGCATGAGGACAATACATAGAAACAAATGAACCATGACATTAATATTGTACCCTATTATTGATTGAATAATTGATGTTTGCAGTTTGCACAATTACTAGACAGTAAATTAATAGAAACTCCAAAAAGGCTAGAATAATTGCAACAGTGAGTAGTAGCAGAAAGGTAGAGAGTTCAGTTGACTGAGCAGAGAGAGAGAGGGAGAGAGTCAGAGATGTAGTAATGAGCATCAAGAATGATGGAGATGGGTCCATCCCTACCTTCTGCATCTTCTGATTCTGCATCATCATCATGATGATGATCTCATATCTATCTATCTTTCCACCAGCTACAGCTTAAATGGGTTACAGAGAGTAGCAGGTCCCTACTCTCTTTATGTCCCTTCACTCCTTCCCCCATCCCATGCTACACTCTCACTCTGCTCTCAATCTCTGCATCACTACTGTACACTTATGGAAACATGTGTATTAAAAGCACTAAAATGGTCTTTTAACCACTAATTCTATGAAAATGATCATAGTTTCTAACCAAAGACACAAACCAAGAAGAAGAAAAGGTGAAGAGACAAAAGAGGAAGTTGAAAGCCAGGCTCTTTTGTAGCTTTTTCCTTCACAAGTTCCATATTTTCTTGGCTTTTCTTTTGTTTCTCTCTCTAAAAGTTAGTGAATAATGTGCACTATTCTTCATGTGGGTCCCTTCTTCAACCAGCTTTTTTTTTCTTCTTTTTCTTGTTCATGATCTTTAGGTTCTTGCATGCATGGAAGATATAGGCATAATAACCCTACTGATATTACTGACATGAGCAAATCTTGTAGTAGTAGCAGCAGCAGATAGCTCCTCAGTTCTCACACACAATACACTGAAAATTAATTAAAAAGAAAAAGAAAATATGAAAAATTATTGTACCCTTTTTCATCAATTAATCACTCTGCTCTGCTTACCAAAAGCTGTCCTGTAAGTGACTGTTCATGCTCATGCAATGAGTTATGAGCCCTCTCTTCATTTATTAATAATGCTGTACTTTGGGTTTGGTACAAAAATTCAACTGTTTCTGGGTCAACTTTTGAGTTTTAGCTTCTCTATATACACCATTATTTTCATTAAATTCCCTTTGTTTGCTCACATTTCAGCAACCATATAATGGTTCTTTTGTTGTTGCTTTGTTTTGATTCATTACAGGCACAACATGTCAAGGAAATACGGTCAACCCAAAACTTGGGTTGGGTCCAATCACAGCTCACATTGACAGTACAGTGAACTTTTTTCTATAATTGCTATATGTATCATTAGTACTAGCTTTCAAGCAAAATTTAAATAAAATCTACAATAAGTTAATGTAAAGCTAGCTCCTTTTAAAAGTTGATACAAGAGTTGTTCATACTATAAAATGCATATTAGGTTGATCTAATTTGTAACAATTGACGCCTACTTATAGTTGATTTTTCATGCTTCCTAGTTCCTTACAGTTTTTAAGCATGGTTATCAAACAAAGTCATATCTACCTACTAACCCCAAACGACCAAATGGCTCTTGTCTTGCTATGTGTATTTTCTCTTGTTTTTGTCTCTACTTTTGCACTCCATATGACATGTCATTGCCTTTCCAGTTGGGATTTTTTGTCCATACCCTTTGTGCTACAGTCAAAAACTTGAGTGTTGTAGCTTTTAACTGTATGTATAGGACTCATATTCACATACCTTTCTCTCACATGACATGAAAGATGAAGAAGCCCCAATTATTTGGGACACTTGTAGCTTTTCTAGTCATGAACAATATGGCATATTTGGTTTTTACCTTTGTCCTTGTCTTGGTCTGTGCATGGAGGAGTTGCTATCTATCTTCCTCTGGTTTCTCTGTTTGGCAAAACAGAAAATCCACAAGTGAGACCCAAGTGAGACCTATTATCTCTTATATCTATATCCAAGATTGACAGAAGAAAAAATAAAATTCAGTAAAGCCAATATACAGTGAATTGTTGCTAACAGAATATGTATAATACACATCCTGGTAGCAACAATTCAGATGGTTCTTGAGAATCAAGAAAGTGTATATATAGCATCAAAGATCATGAAGCAAAGAAAGAGATTGAATTAACTCAATAAAGCCAATATGTACACACCTAATCAGATGGTTCTTGAGAATCAAGAAAGTGTTTATATATATTGAAGTTGACTTTGCAAGAAAATGTCAGCAATAGAACATGAGTTTCTTGACATTCTCACTAAGTTTTGGAAGAGGTGTTGCCTTTGGAGGGGCGGGGCGCGAGAGAGTGTAGGAGTTGTTCCTCGTTGAAGAAACGGACTCTGAGCGCTCGAGGTAGAGCCTGCCTCTATACGCAGCAAGATGTGCGTAGTACGCAGGAGGCACCAATGAGACTGGCTTGGTGCACCTTGCAAATGTGTAGCAGAGATTGTAAACTAGTTTTTGTAGTTCATCGGATGTGAACTTGTTCTCGTCCCACAACACGTGGTAATGCGTTGGCCTGCTCGTGCCCTTCACGCCCCAATGGCTGCATAAGTAGAAATCGAATTCCCTCGGATGAGTGATCACAGTGTCGACAACAGTTCCGGGAGGAATATTTTCATCAGAGAACTGGTTTTGTGGATCGGCTTCTCGGGGAAACAATCTTGTGTGATGCCTCTTTTGCACCACAGCAAATGTTATGGGAGGTTTGTATCCAGCAAATCTTGAACAAGCCTCCTTGATGGCTTGCAACTCCACTTCAAGCACTTTGTAGAATTGGGTTTCGCTCACACCATCTCGAAAGAAAATGATCCTCTTGGGGAGTTTGTTTACTTCTTGGTAGAAATCGTCTAATAACTCACCAACCATCGCGCCAAGATCTTGGATAATCTCTTGGCGATGCGTTTGAGACCTCATTCTTGAAACATACTTGTTTGCGGCTGGCCAGTTCATGCTACCAACAACAGCAGCAACCGAGGGGCTTGAATCGTCAAGAGGGTGTGGATGAGTTACATCCGCGCCCATAAACATCACTGGCTCGTCAAGCTGGAAGAGCCGCGGGATTTGAGAAGGCAACGAATTGTACAAAGCAACTGTGCATCCACCAACTTTAGCATTGATCTTGAGGGCCAAGTTTGCAAGAAACTGTGAACTCAATTTGGTGAGGTTTGTGTACAAGCAACACTGGCTCACAACTCCAACACTTGTCTCAGCGATTCGCTTCAAATCTGCATAACCTTTGTGTTTTCTCTCCATTACGCATATAAGAAGCTGGAGGTTGTTTGAGGTGGCTTTCTGGATTCTTTTCAGTTTGGATTCCAAAAGCGAGACATTGTTGAGGACTTGAGTTGGTTCAAATTGTGCACTAATGACTGTGTTCTTGTTCAGAAAGATGCCTAATTGTTCGCACCTTTGAGATAGCTGGTTTATGAACTTAGGAATGTTTGATTTCTGATCAGGAGTGCCACCAAAACTTATCAGTGCCCATCTCTCGACTCGAGTACCTTCAAAGACATGGCTATCCAGAAAGTTCCACTGCCGATCATGGCGTGAAGGAATTAGATCCCTTACGTGCCCACCTTCACCGAGCTTTAGCTTAGGAGGCTGAAGAACTCTCCCTTGTAACCGCGTCATTTCCCTTGAAACATGGAGTTTGAATTCTCTTCCCTGGTTGCCACTGTCAAGAAACAAACAAAGCTTAAATAACAAAAACGCGTAAATGTTTAACGTTTAATCAATTTTCAGGGAATATGATCTTGAGGTCAATCAAGAATTTTGATTACCTTGTTGGACCAACAGGTCCTCGCACGACTCCGTCTATAATGGCCTTTCGCTCTTTCGGTTTCTGGCAGCCCATTTTAAGTATTTTCGCAGTTTGATCATCGGATAACTTGCCAAGAAACTTCTGGCCTTCGCAAATCATACAAAGCTCCATAGGAAGATAACACGGTTTGCTCCTACTTATCTGCAAGCACGGCAAGTTTCTGAATTGTATGTCGTAATTATAATGATCCTTGAAGTAATCCAAGAGCCGAAGATTCTTCCCATCCCTATCAGCAAACCAGAGATTTTCAGTAGCTTCCTCAGTTAAGCCATAAACCCGATATCTCTGGACAGTTTCTCTATGGCAAACAAAGATCCGAATATTCTTCAGTGCCTTCTCCACTTCTTTCCTTTCTTCACCAACCAAACCCCTTGTTCTCCTCTGAGAAAGGTCTCGAAGAAAATCAAGCCGCTTCTGCAAATAAGGGATCACCCCAATACTTTCATGGAAAGCGGTCACGGAGAAATCAACATTGAGAGCAAGGCCTTGCTGTGTTGGTCTAAGACTCTGAAAGAAACCTCTAAACCCGACCGCCCCTCCACCAATGTCCTTAGTTCCACCCATTGAACTCGAATAAAACGACCTCCCCACAGGCAAACACTTCTCCGTCGGGCTCTCCCTCAAGACGACATCCAAAGCATGGAGATAATCTTGAGGAAGTGGAATCCCATCATCACCATCTTTACTCAAGTAGCTACTCAACTCCTTCCCATCAATCTTGGACACAAGTTTGATTGTTATTCGAAACAATTTAAGCTGTTGATGCTTATTCTCTAGCAAACCATTGGACTCTCCTAGTGGCAACAACATGGATTTTCTAGAGGGAATGGGGAGGCTAATGAAGACCTCAAGCCGATCATTTTGGAACTCAACCGGACTGTAAAGATTCTTCCGGCCATCGTAAGCCGGGAGGGTGTTAGAGAGTGCAACTGAATTGTCCTCTACTAGTTTCTGCTTGATTAACCTTGCAATTTCCTTGGTGGGATTGGGGGATATCTCAACATTATAATGGAAAATTCGCTGCGAAGAATCGAATTGCACAAGGAAATGGTTGGCAAGGAGAGAGATCACAGACCCTTCTACTCCACCAGAATCTGGTCTCCTTGCAGCCACAAGTGCTTGTGTTGTTGTGGCACTCACAATTCTCCTTCCATCAACTCTCAGAGGTGGAGCTGTTTGGATATGGAGAAGGAACCAATAAGGTAATAAGCCAAAGAGAATCTTCAATTTTCTCTCTCAAAACAACTGTTCTTAAAGCCCAAATTAACCACAAATATGAATTGGAACCAGAAACAAATGTATTGACAATTAGAAACACAAGAAAAAAGAAACAAATTTGCATTTGAAAAAAGCAAGAACCAAAGAGGAAAACACAGTAGCAAGTGAAGAAAAAAAACAGTGCAAAAACATTCTATTTTTTCCATCAATGAGCTCAAGGAACAAAAAGGGAATCTTTCTCATGAGCAAACCCATATAAGCATTTCAACAAACACACATGCAGAGAAAAAGGGGCAAATCAATGAACAAACAAACAAACACAAAGCAATGAAAAAAGAGAGGGTTTTGACATATGCAGGTGATATAGAAGTACCTGGTGAAATTGTAACAACTGGAAGCTGAGCATCAGAGGAGGCTCCAAGAGGAGCTCTGTTGGGCTTCCATGGAGGTTTCTGAAAATGGGTTTTTGGCCTAAAGCTCTGGTTTTGAGGGAAAGGTGAAGTGAGAGGTATTGGAGGAGGAAGAGGAAGCAGGGCAGGGTAGTAACTCTGGTATTGGTTCTGGTTCAGGTTCAAGAAACCAAAGTGATTGGAGTATTGAAGCAGCTGGTGATGAAAATGGTGATGCTTGTGAGGTGGGTTCCTAAAAGTCCTGGTCTTGGTGGCACATTTCTTGCTACCATTAGGCTCATCAGTTTGTTCCATAACTATGATGAAGCCACAAGAATGAGAAAAAGAATCAAGGGTTTGTGAGATAAAGAGGAGAGAGAGAGAGGGTTTTGAGATTCTTTGTGTCAAGGTTTTTGGAACAAGAAGGAGGTGATTGTTGTTGATTTTGTTTGAGTTTGATGGAGTGAGAGTGAGAGTGAGAGTGAAAGTGGTGAAAATGTGTATTTGTAGGGGAGAGAGTGAGGTGGCTGAGGTTATTAGATGCCTAAAAAGGAGAAGAAAAGGGCATAGCAATGGGTATATGGAGTTATGCAATTTGTGTGTAAGAGGATTTGATGAAGCATTGAATACTACTTTATGATTCATTTGACTATCTGTCAAACACAAGATGCTATCTTAGCCTTTTTTACTTCTCAAATCTATTTGGAAGTCAAAGTGAAAGAGTGTTTGGGAGACTCACTTTTTTTTTCATTTATTTATTCCTTTTGTTTCAAGTTGGTATCAAATTTGTTTTTTATTTTAATTATATTATTTTGTTATCTATACAATTCGTATTGTGCTGACATGACAATTTTTTTGGTAATTTTTGTTGATTAGATGATCATGTAGTGCTTAAATTGATTAAATTTATCGATGAAACTAATTTAAAACAAAGTTGTATAATTGAATTATGTGATCTCCTAAATCTGTCGTATTTTTTCAAAGGAAAATTAAAGTTATGTTCCTGATTTTTGAAAGGGATTTGGGCTCCATCTATTATAATGAGTCTCCTATTTAGGTCAAATTCAAAGATTGTTAATATTTAAATAGATTGTTGTGTAATGGACCAGTGATATATTTAAAATATTAATTGTATATTATTTGTAGTGATTAGAATAACACTATAAATGAGACATTAGTGTTGAATTGAATTGTTTATTATAGTATTATATTTTATGGTCAAGAATGTAGATTATGAATTTAATAAATTAACTATGTAATTGTCTTATTCTAAGTTTCTTATAACATTCTTTATTTATATTTTATTAAAAAAATTATGTCATCTTTGTTGTCATCATTGTAGAGATAGACTACTTTGAAGTTTCAAAGACTCAAATGATAAAAGATTGGAAATGTTTATTAGCACTCATTTGCAAAACTAATACTACATATTATATGGTTTTGAGGTGGAAGATGAGATAAGCATGTGCTTATACATAATTAGAAGAATTAAGAATCTTCAAATCCTCTCTTGTTTTTGTCATTTTTAGACAAATAGGGCATAGAGGTAACTATTTTAGATAGGTCATGCCACAAATTTGTAGTTTAATAATAATAAAAATTTCTATTTCTTTTGAAACCCTACACTTTATGTACTAGAGACTAGTGTGTTCGTCATCACTTTGTTCAAGAAGATTATATTGTGTTCGTTAATAAACAATGTTTCAGAATTATAAAAGATCGAACCAATCTATTAATTGATTATTTGCTCAACTAGTCTAATTAACTTATTATATACTTATTAATATGTCACTCAAAATAAAAACTTCCTCCGCTCCAAAATCATTATCTACCTTTTTGTTTGATAGCAACAAGTATTTATTCATTTTATTTAAATTTGACTTTTGACTTAGACTATTCAAAAATTAAAATAATCCATAAGTTGAATTTCATCAAAACTGACGAGAAGAGATTCCAAATCAGATTATGGAGATTAGACTGAGGGTTTATCAGCGTGATTTTTTTCAAGGAAATGACCGTTATCGAGCTTCATTTGTTGTTAGGGTTAAATGCTTCAATGTCTGTTTGGTGACCTCTTAGGAGTTAGTGGAAGAATCACATAATTGATTGGAGAACATATAAATACATGGTGTATATGTTCTTTAAGATGACCCTCATGAGGACGAAATTACTCTATATAGGGGTTACTTTACAATGAATCTATCGTTATATATGGATACTTTTAGAACTCGCCTTTCGAGAGTTGGGAGCTGCATTCGATACCCTCCACCCGAGTTTAGGTAGAAAGATTGACTACTTTTTCTACCTTATGTCATTGCTAAGTAAGGAGCCCACCTTAGAAGCTGTATGACATTGGTGTTGTCGCGCTATTTTTACGGGTGCTCATGAGCAGTCCTTCATGTTAAAGTAGTGAACTCATCGTCTAAATTTTAAATATTAACTGGATGAGCCTTCATACATGCTCATCATGTATATATTCATTTTTCTACCATTATGGTTGCGAGAGCAATTGCTTCTATATATGTTTTTTCTTTTCATTTTTGCCCTTGCTATTTTTCATATTATTATCCCTGCAAATTTTTTTTTTCTTTACCAAAGCCTTCATATTTGTACTAATACTTGATCTACATTTAACTTCATATATATAATTGAACTTATAATTAGTTCACTTTCAACATTATAGTGGGTAATTCTCCTATTAATTATCACATGTTCTTAATAAGTAGATAGGCTAGTAAATTTTCAAATAAACACATAGTGCAATTATTATCCTCCTCAAGAGTGAAGACTCAAGTAGAATAAAAATGAGTTTCTTACAAGGTTTTTGTCTCTTAGCAAAATCATAATGGTCACACACACACTTCATTTAAGCCACCTCTCTTCTCAGCTCCCTCTTTAGCTAACATGATTAATGGTAGTGGGATCAAAGTGTTGGGGGGGCCATCTATGCACTTGAGAATTAGGTGAGTCTCTCTATATTAAGATTTTTAAGGATAAACAATATTTGGAATGTGTTGATGGGACAATATCATTTGTGTGGAGCCTTATAATATTAAAGGATCATATTTTCAATCCTTTACTCTCACACCATCATGCCCATTAATTTGTCTCTTCCTTATCACATTTTTTGTTCACAGCGTGGGGATTCTGAGCCCGCAAACTCGCGGTTAACACTTTTAAGCCGTTTTACCACGCACAGACTAATTCTCATTCAAGATTTGTTCACAGTTAAAGAATTCACATCTCCTCATGAATGTGTTGAGCGGAGATCGAACGCAAGCGCTCTTCTCACTCACGCATCTTGTGTTGCCAACTGCGCCACTACCCTTGGGTTCCTTATCATTTTCTAGTAAGCATATATATGGAGAAGTAATAGTATAAAATAAGGAATTAAAACGAGAGTGAGTCAATTTATCTAATTTTAGGTGAGTCGGATTCTAAAAACTACATTATTTAAAATATGTAATTTAAATAATAGTCAAAAACTATTGTTTCAATAATAAAAATCTTAACATAGAATTTAAATAAATAAATCATCGATCGAATATCAATCAAATTCATTTAAAAAATATTTTCCATGAATTGGACATGTGACACTAACTCAATCACAAAAACACACACTCCTATGTTCCCTTCTGTCTTTTGAGGTTAACACTTACCTGCCAAAGATGAGACTAATTAAGAAGAAAAACCAGAAACTTGCTCAACTTAAGCATATATATATATATATTGATTGACTAATTGAATTTTCCATCACAGAATTGAATGCAGATAAAAATAATCAAATCATAGCTATAAAGTTGTGTTTGTGATGTGATGATTGGCTCTATCTTGTGTTCATTATGCAGAAATTTAAACACATCTTTTATGGTCAAAACTCAAAACTATGTCCACAAAATCAAAACAAGAAACTGTTTCACAACTTTTCTTTGTATTGCAGATTTCAAGAAAATAATTTATATATATATAAAAGGCTCAAATGGGAAAGAAACAGCTAACATGAAGAAGAATGTGCAGATTCAAACAAAAGTGCCAAATTCTCAAAATGGAACAGAAACAGTGACATGAACCAAAGTGAAGAATATATAGTACAAAACAATTTGGTTGATCTTGGTTGTGTTGTGCATGTCTTTTTTTTATTGGTTCCAAATCTGTATCTTTACTAAATTCAGCTAAGCTATGCATTTTTTTGAAAATTTTGAGACTAATTTAGAAGAAAAGAACTGGTGCCTTATTTTTTTGGCGGAAACAGATTGTTGATGTAGTTTAAGATACTTGTAGATCTAGAAACTCGATTCACTTCAGTTCATATTCGATATGTTCTCTTACAAAAGTAGAACGTGCGTTAAGTGAGACCATGTACCGAATCATATTTGGTTAGTAAGATAATACACGAATGTGTCAGAGATTTTATACTTCAGCCCCTAAGGGTATTCATAGTAGAAACTTTTCACACATGTTTGGAGATTTTTTTTAATGTAATTAGAAAGCTTTCATACACGTTGAATCCAACTATATGTGGAATTGGGTGGTACGCAAACCGGTTTGTGTGGACCATGGGTCGGGTCGATTGTTTCATGTGTTGATTTGAGCCTAGTCGGGGCGAATTTAGGCCAAAGTTGGTCAAACAAGGTGTATGGATTGTGCAGTATGTGCACTCGGGTGTGTGGCTGGCTTGTCCACGCCTGTGCCCGGTGCACACGGCCGTGCGCTGGTCCAACACAGTAAAATGCTATCTTCAGCTTTCTATCTTCTAAATTTTAGACCAAATTCGACTATGATAATGATACTATACAGTTCGAGTTCTTGATTTATTGTGTATCATTATAAAAACATTAATATAAAAGAAGTGTTGTGAGAAGAGGAAAGAACTTAATATTTTATACTATTAAAAAAATATATTAAGGGTCATTGAAGATCCTAATTTCTCTTTTAGAGAATCTAGATTATACAACCAAGTTGAGTCATTAAAGAACATTTTGCTTCTTGGGTAATGGGGCTTTGTGAACCAACTAGCAAAAAAAGAACATTTTAATAAGTGAAAAAAGCAGACATTAATGATGCCTCAGTACAACAATGGTAGTGATGATTAGGGTTTTGAATGGGTTTAAAAACAAAGTTTTCTAGAAGATCATGATTTGGTTTGGGTGAGAATCAAGGTCATAGCTATAGGTTTCTCCATGAAGCCATCTTCCAAAAAAAACAACATATATGAAAGAAATTTTCATACAAATTCTTTATAATATTATTCGTTTTTCATCAAACAAATTTCTAAAACCGAGAGAAAACATGACCGTCAACTACTAGTTACCGCAAAGGGTAATAGAGTGATCAGTGCGCGAGACTCGCATGAAACTATGAATACTAATTTTAAAAAGGGTGGCTAAGCAAGAAAACCTACAACCAAACCTCATTTTTGAGTTACTTGCAGAACAAGAAACCTAACCATATTGCCATTAGATGGCCACTTCATAAAGCTCAATCACTAAACAACAGATCAGTTAAGAAAGGCATGGAGAGGGCTCCAAAGAGACCATTCTCAGCATTGCCCACAGAAGAAGATGACGAAGAACACGAAGAAGACTCAGTTTGTGGGATTTGAGCATGTTCTTGATCAGACACCAAGAAACCATCTTCTTCCTTCTTGATCTTTACCATTTCCTCTTGATTGTTCATAACCCGAAGATTTGATGAGTACTGATCACAAGCCTTCCCTTTTCCCGAATCAAGTTTCAGCCTCAAGCACTCGGATATGCCATTGAAGGCATAGAGAGAAGCTGAGAACTTTCTTTCATATTTCATCCTCTTCATGGCCTCTCGGATTGCTGGTGGCTCCTCCCCAAAAGTAGTCTCTTGCTCCATCGACTCCACCATCTCTTCCGCGATCTCAAACGGATCAGAACACTCCAATGGCAATCCGAGATTGTCCACAAAATTAAAATCCATGAGCCCTATATCAGTATCTTCTGTTCCCTCACTTCCTAACTGATCTTGATCAAGAGAGTCAAGAGAGTCCAGAGAGTGAAGAGAATCAAGACAAGTCATGTAACTGTCGTCAAATCTTGATCTTGATCCTAAATTAGGATCGTCCAAACCAGCATTTCCAGCAAAATGTGAATCAAAACTACAATCATTCAAGTAGTCGTGAATATCAGCATTGGTGTTCTCTTTAGTGCTGAACTGAGCACTCTCTTGCACGAGTACCTGTCCCGTTTCTTGATTCCTCGCTGCAGCAACAGCGTTGTTTCTGGCGCTGATCCGGAGCAAGAGGAGGTTCGTGATCTTGGAGGGAAGAGCGGGAGGAGACTGAGAGAACGGAGAGCAAGGCCAGAAGTTTGTGCGAGTATTGGCTCCGCGAAGCAAGCACGCTGCTTCATCATAAGCCCTAGCAGCCTCTTCAGCAGTGTCATAAGTCCCTAACCACACTCGTATCTTCTGAATTGTGTCCTTGATCTCAGCAACCCACCTCCCAGAAGGTCTCTGGCGCACACCAACATATCTTTTTCGGGTTCTTGATCTTGCGCCGCCTAGAGCCTCCATGAGCTGGCTCATCCCAACAGTACTGTCCCTCTCTTCCACTTCGCCTTCACTTGCTCTGCTTCTCTTCCTCGCCATTTCGGGTTCTTGATTCTGCATGTGTTTGTTTACATGACGAGTTAATGTGTGATTTATAGGAGCAAGAGTAGTGAGAGGGAGATTGAGATTTGAGAGGGTTGGTTGTTTATGGTTGTTGCTATGTGTTTGTTGTGTGTTTGGTTCGGCTTTGTGTGTGAGAGAGAGGAGATTTCAGTTTCATGGGAGGGGGAGAATCCAAGAACACAGCAAAATCTGAGCTTTGACTCAGTCTCTTGGTTCCTATGCAGACAAAAACAAGCAACTCTAGCTAAATTAACAGCCAAACTGCCAAAAAACAACAGGAACAATAGGTGAAATCTGAAATCATATCACAGTTTATGATGTAAAACATGGATCATCTCTTGGCCTAGACAGTGATGTTCATGGATTGGGCTTAAATTCACTTAGTCCAAGAGAAATGTGCCACAAAACGAGACAACAAAGCTTCGTTTTGAGGTCGTTTGAGGAGCATTTTGGTCATTTTACTATATTTGGATATTTTATTTCGGGTTTTATTTTTGTTCTAAGCTTTGGAGTATGAGACGATATATAGTTGTTGCGCAACTTCTTTTGTTTGTTAGTTTATCTTTGATAATTTCTAAAGTTACAAAAGGAGCTAGAGTTTGTTGTACTGTTCTTCGACCATCATTTCTATAAGAGTTGCATCAAGTGATATCTCCTACACTGTGTTTCGTAAATTCATGTATACATAACTCAAGCTTAAAAAAATGTTAATGGCAATCTGTTCACACAATCAATACCTACACGAGCTTATAAAATGAATTAAGTTTACTATGAAAGGTTTTTCCGATCTAATGTTAAACTTAACTTCAATCTTACACGTGCAGGGGAACATCAGGCAAGCCGTGCACATGGATAAAGGAAACACAAGCGGCGCATATGTTTTTTTAACACCAAACCAGTTCTAATATCATATCAAACTTCGCTCAAACTCAAAAACCTAAACTGATAGGCGAAAGAATCAATTGGTGAATCAAGTTGAATCCATGATCCTTCATTGTTACGAGTATATTCTTTCCTGTGGGCAATACTACGCACTACCGAAGCATGATAGTAATGTTTTGTACATATTCAAGAACTATTTCGATTTGTCTTTTCTGTGAACATAACTACCAGCAATGCATGATAAAGATGTTTACACACATATTTAAAGCATCTAATATAAAAAAAACATTGTAGAAATCAATCAGCTAACTAACAGAGACATGTTGTAAAATTCTGGTTGTACGGTAATAGATATTTTTCTTAAAATCGTTACTAACAACATAAGCTAGATATGGTTCGAGCAAAATACTTAAGAGACATATTGTTAAACACAGTATCAGAGCAAAATGAAACAAAACAATGGAAATTTGGAAGTTATTGAAGTGAAATGCAGCAGAATTTGGGGAAGCAAAGCCAAAGAGAAAGAGACAGAAGCTGCCCAATATTCCCAGTTTTTGTTTTGTGTTGTGTTTTTTTACTCTTTGAAATTACCACCAGCTTTTAACAATTCTAGGGCTTAAATAATATTAACTATTCAAATAATGGTACTGTATAAACTCTATAATATTCATTTGCTTGATTTCAATAAATTTCACTTGGTTTCATGCTATTATTATATCACAGGTATATTGGATAGTAAAATTAGAGCTGTCATTTCGGGTTACGGGTCCAAATTGTCTGCTCCAATTCTAAATTGCATTTCCAAACTTTTTTCTTGATCCGAGTTTGGGTAAATTTGTAAAATTTAGGGGGAATTCGAACATGACTTATAGTTATACTTTAGACTCGGTTATACCTTTTCAGCTATTGATGCCTATCAAACCTCAAAGTTGAGATTTGAGAGCTTGTTTGGTAACATCGTTAAAAAAACTGTTAAAAGTCAGTTATATTCGGTAAATTGACAATTGAAATGAGATAGAGGTTAAGTCATTTCATCTCTCCTTAAAGCTCACCAAAATTTCCAAAGGAAGCTCATGGCTCCTGCAGAAATGAGCTTGGCTCCTTAGCCATTTTCTAGTTTTTATCGAACATGCAACTCTACTTTAAGTATCACTTATATGACACCTCCTTCGAGGAGGTGATAGTGTTACCAAACAAGCACTTATACTAAAGTTCGACTTTAGCTCAACCTTTATAGCTATAGGCGCCTAGCGAGCTTCAAAGCGTTGAACTCAAACCTTATAGACGCAACATTACAATAGCGAGAGTTTCATACACTGAACCACTCTAATACAATAGTAGGAGTAATTGATGTCCAAAATACAGAAACAAAACAATTTACTGTCAAGAAGACATGGATACAAGCTCTGTGGTAAAAAAAATGAATGTTTATTTCTTGCACACGTTAATGAACAGCTTGTGAATAATTTACATGCCAGTGAACAAACAACAAGCACATGCAAATACAGATACAAAACCAACCATGCATGCCTTTGGGGAAAAGAATCAAGCATCGAAACGAAAATGGCAGTATATAATGGAACCACCATTACAAAATCATCTCGATATGGTACAAAGACGGATCATACCTCAGCCACTCACTTCAGATATAAGAGGACTGTTGAGGCTGTCCGGATTTGTAGGGAAATGAACTGGCGCGAGAGCTGGGTCCTTATATGCAGTGACCAACTTATCAAAAAATTCGGCCATTGTAGGATCATTCTCTTCTTCCCTATCCTTCTTTATCAGAGTCTGGATACATAAAAGCGAGGAGCAAAATTAGGGCATAATGAGATTTAATGTGTAACCCTAAGAAAACAAAATTAAAGAGGGCAAGCAATTTGATCTTATATGCTAGTTCAATAGCATATATGAATACAAATTCATCTATCAAATGAAGACTTATATATTTGTGCATTGTATTGTTTAGCTATTTTAATTTTCCAATGTATAAACGTTTAGGTAGCGTTTGGATTGAAACTTAGAATGTGAATGAGATTCGGTGAAACAGAACAGACTTCACATTCTAGAGAATCTAGACCCTACACAAGCAAACGGGTCACCAGGCCCAAACAAAATCAGTTTTGATACCATGTCAAACAATAACATTATCAAATATAGTATATCAAGTGGCGGCAGACGTCACATTTTTTTTCTTGAACACAGTACTATTATCTCAAATAAAGGAAAACGAAGATCCTAAATATGTCAATTACGGAGAGGAATATTCATGATATTGTTCGAGATTCCAGTATAATAAATGCAGGCACTGTGTTCAAGATATTTTTCATCAGTCAAGATAAATGCAGTCACTAAATTGTGGCAATAATGTGTCAGGTGGATATACCTCAGCAGAGTGAGCAATAAAGATGGGTAGGAAGCGTTTTCTGCAGTACTCATTAAATAGAAGAGTGAGCAATGGAAGAGGAAAAACTAAGGTTGATGCTAGAGAGAGCTTCTTTGCAGTAAAGATTCCCACTGCTATGGCGTGCATCAGTACCAGAGAAAATATCATTGAATTGTGGACAATCGGCCAAAATCTCCCTCCAGTTTCGTACTTGGGTGCATATACATTTAAGAACTGCATGTGAATATTTAGAGTATCAGTACGAGTTATGACCCAATTATACCAAAACTTATTCAGGTTGGAACACAAAGAAGAAAAAAAGGACAGAAAAGTCCCTCATCATTTCGTAAAACAGGAAAAAGTTATCAGCGGAAGGTAGAGCTGGCAATTCATGTGTGTGCGTCGCGTTCGCATCGTGCTGACAGTTGACTGTTTGTTGCATGACCCAACACGACCCGTTTGACAATCGTGTTGAACGATTGAACACGACACATTTAACGAGACAGCTAAATGGGCCGTATTGACACAACACGACCCAATACATTCACATGATATAACCAACATGTTTGACACGACACTATCCGACATGTCTGGCACAACACAACCCAAAACGTTTGCACATTATTATGATTAATTTGCAATTATATCCTTAAATGTACGTGTTGTGTGTGTCAACACTTGAGTAATTAATGGTGTGTGCGTGTTTTGGAGGTCCAACACGAACTCAATTACAAAATGTCTGAGCTCAAACACATCTAATTTTGTGTTGTGTGAGTTACGACACAATTTGCCAACTCTAGCAGAAGACTTGTTAAGTTTTAACTAATAGAACCTCCATCTCTAAATAACTGTCATTTTGAGGTTATTTATACAAATTTAAGAAATCGTCTGAAATGATCTAACAAACATTATTTGTCTACTCTGATTTGAAATCCCCTCACTCCTAGTTATTGCTCTCCTTTATTGGCTGGAAATATTAATCAATACTATTCATTTACTAACATAGGAAAGATAAAAGGGGTATAGTTGGAAAGTACGGTGTATTTTCACATCAAAGTTACAAAATGACACTTTTTTTGAAACAAAATTTTATTTCTAAAATGACACCTATTCAGAAACGGTCTTGCAGGTGTGCATCACTGAAGAGAGAGCCTGTGCCGCTTAATCTTGCATGTTCTTTTACTGACTTAAAGGTCACCCTCAGTAGAAGAAAGAGACCTTTATTTAAAGCAATAAACTTACAAGGTGAAAATAAAACACGCCACAAAAATAGCCCTAAAAGAAATTTCACTAACCTGGTTGCGGAAGATGATGTAGGCAAGACAAAGGTACACCAAGAGGAAGGGAAGAATTAAAGGGGCAAGGAAGAAGTACGTAATACCGAGAAGTCCAAAGAAACAAATTCTTGGAACGTCCCTGTGGTAAGGAATTGAAGGAATTTCAAGATCTTCGTCATTTGTATCTTTTACAAATGGTCTTTTCATCAAACTCCAAATAAGGGGTATGATACGAAAGAGTTCAGATGAAGCGCTTGTCCATCCAGATGTGACAACATATGCAACGAAAAATGATGACTGCAACAGAAAATAATAATTTCATGTCAGATCCACATGGGTAGCACCAAATATTGTGCTAGCTCCGCATTTATAAACTGAGTAGGATAAAGATTATAAAGAGCATCTTCCAAAAAGAAGTACAGTCTCACCTGTGCTGGAACAGAAACAGCTAGCTTTGCAGGAATATTTTTGGGATCAAGGAGGATCGAAACCTGGTATAAAACTGACCCGGAAAAAACAGTTGCAAAGAAGATGTTCCATACTGTGAACCAAAGTACTTTGTTGCATGCACTCTTTTCTATATCACTGTGAGAAATGTATCCTTGAATGGATGATAGAAATTCCATGATAGGAGGCACGATTTTTAGGAACAATTGAAGAATAAGACTAGGCAAGTATCCTGTAATTACTTCACTTACAACAGAGCTGCAAGAAAATGTACAAGGATTAGTATTAGCATTCTGCATCACGACGATACTTGAAGGAAAAAAGTACGATTTTCATATGAAAACATTCAGTTGCTCACAAATTTTCACCCTATAATTTTCAGAGTTCACATTCTTACAATGTGAAATGCTTTATTACTCTCCCTTACGTGTAAGCCCAACAACACATACGGGTCTTACATGTGGACCAAGAATTAACAGGGAGGAAACACAAACGGGGTCACTCGACATAGACCAAACCAGCTCATATACCATGTTAAACTTTACTCCAACCCAAAAGTTTTAAGTTGTTAAGTGGAGGGCTCAGCTAGTATATCAAGTAGTCTCAATCCTCGCATTCTTTCAATGTAGATACTTTAACAAGTATATATTTTAAAAATGCATTTTAACAAGGACTCGTGCAGCCTATACCATATATAAGCTTGTAAGACTAATTAGAGTTTTTCATATTCAAGTAGAGCTTTTTCTTTTATTTTATTTTTATTTTTTATAAATGTTTTATTTGAGAGAGAAAGAACAGCATCAACTACTCAATATTGAATACTTACATGGTTAGAACGCTTTCCAAGAAGGGAAACCAAATTTCCAACTCACTCAGGTTAGTGAGACCTTGCACCAAAAGAACAGGAACAAGGAATAGAATTGTAAGAAGAATACACGAAACTATAACCAGAAACTTGGAAATCCATCTTTTAATGAATGTTGAATAAAAGAAAGGCCAGTAAACATCAGGAGGATCTGGAGCTTGCTCTGTAAGCCAGTGTGTAGGATTATTTGACTGTCGCATGTGAAATGCAGTCGCAGCTCCATAACGAGATTTGAAGGATACAAAAGCAGCTCGAACTTCCTGTGGCATTGAATTGATGATGAATAATATATACCCCAAAAGAATAAATCAAAGATGAAGATGCATTATCAACATAATGATCCAATAAGAACTGAAACATAATTTGAAAATTGGTACAAAATGAAACTTCATTTATAGAAAGAGAGAAAATTCAGAACATACATCTCCTGTCGATGTAACCTCTGTTTGCTGCAATCTTACGCTCTCCTCCAAATCTTCTAACTTCTTCTCATATTGATCCACAAGATCATCCTTGTTTCTAAACAATCCAAAGTAATTATTGCACCGGTGCTTTTGTTGAGTGGGATCAGATTGTAAATTGAGAAGCCTTTTGTATAGTTTCTTTGTATCATTCTATGATTTTTTTATAAAAACAGGGTGAGAGAAAGAAAATTTATGCGTCCAATAACAGGCTCATTGGTACAATAATGAAAGAACAAAATGAAGAAAGGGACAACAAAACTCATTTCAAAACTGCAGGTCAAAACACACATGGAAAAGACAAGTGAACCATGCATGATTTAGCAGATGTATGAAGGGAAAAAAATATGACTAAGCACAATGTCAGTATTATCCTCTGAATTATATAGATTATTAAAAAGTAGGAGATACAAGAAAAGCTGCTTACAATGACACCCCGAATTTTGTTTGTTCGTCGAACAACCATATGTGACAGATATGTGGAAGGGTAATATGTTGTAAAGAAGCTGTCGACAATGTCACTGACACTGCTCCCAGCAGGAACAGGAATGCTGCGAACTAAAATGGTAAACTGATGTGGTTGAGGTTTGGCCGAATAAAAATAAGCAATCCGCTTTGAAGAAATATAATTATACTCCTGCATTGTAAAATGTTTTCAGAATCCAAGTAACATATGCTCCTTGTATGGCATGTATTTACAAGAATACCTTCATTTAGATATATTATCATGGCAACAATAGAATAAAATTACTCTCTTTTTTATCGAACTCAGATGCTGCACAGAATAATTTCCTTTTCCAAGGATATATCACAAGTAGAGACCCATCTGCAAAGATTGTACTTACATAGTAAAGTAGATAGCAGACAAATATAGTGACGAGATACACAGCACAGAAGTGAAACCATAACCTGCCAAAAACACTAAAGCAGCTGAGTTTTTCAAACTTTCTTCAGCTATAACAAGGAAAACTAATATTTTGGACATTAAGTAAGCCAATTGGTCTCTTATAATTGTCAAAATACGAAGATATGAATACATTGTTAAAAATCAAACTCGTCTCATGTGTACTCCTTTCCGTTACTGTTTGCTCCAAGATAAGCCATATGTTATTAGTATAAAGTCAAAGCACTCTCTCTAACTAATCCTCATTAGCCTTAGTCTAATATTAACCTTTGCAAAACCCTGAACAAATAATGAGAGCAAGTATAAAAAAAGACTTAGAAAAGTTGAAATGTCCCTGCATTGCATGATTTTTCTTTGACATAAGACCATTTATTTCGGGGTGGAGGGAATATAGTATGGATTCTTTGATGGACTCCTAACTCAGCTGCATTCGCTTATTTTGTGGCATAAGTAACAAAGGCAAGTATACTCTTCCAACTAGCACAAATAATGTGAATATTGTATATACATAACATGGTACGGCTATAATACCACTAGCTGCGGTATAACGTGTAAACAATTGTACCTGAAATTGCACTAGAATAATTCTCATAAAAGATTGGAGGGGTCAGAGATGGTCCCATTTAAAACTCAATCTCCTTAGATAGAACCACACATTTATATGCAATTAAGTGCACAATAGTTTAATTGGTGTTCTCTTATTGTTTATTTAATAGCTTTATTGAAGGGGCTACCTAAAAAATCAGATTTTAAAACGGCAAATCATGAAGTGCCACGTCAACACTCATTGTCGTAACCCGAACGGTCCAACGGCTTCAAGACATCTCTGAGGAATTCAGAAACGGCAAAGGAAAAACGTTTCTCTCGTCTTAGCACAAAACCCGCCCGAGCGGGTGCGCGGGGGGAAGAGGCCAAACTTTTCAAAATGGCCAAAACACTTCAAGGAGGCAAAAAACTCAAAATCAACCTCTAATGCCGCGGCCTCAGAAGTCATGCCGTGGCATGGCCATCCTGGCCAAACCTAGTCACTTCGTCTAACCTCAACATGGCAACCTCCTCACCCAACCCCGCCATGTCATGGCATGGCCACCATGAACTCGTACCACCCCGACCCCAACATGGTCACCTCTTGTTCAACCTCTCCATGTCACAACCTCAAAGCCCATGTCGTGGCATGGCCACCTTGATCGGGTTCAACTCCAACTTGCTCATGGTATCCCCATAGAATGGTCATGGTACCTCCTAAAAAAATTCTCATGCTCACCAGCAAGGTCACGTTATGGCAGCCTACCTCCCCAAAAAACTCTCATGCTCACCCAAGCTAGGTTTGTAAGAAATAAAACTCTTTTTTCATAATAGGAGAGGATCCCATAATTTACATAGAGACTTTTTCTCTCCACAATTCTCTCTAGAGTCCTCCCTAACAAGGTGTGGTTCGGATTTTTAGATACAATTGCTTACTCGTTATAGCACAGCTAGTGGTATTATAGCCGTGATTGCACCTAATTGACAAGCACATTTTACATCCAACTTTAGACACTTTGGTTGAGACGGGCAGTTGCAATATTCTCAATAATTATAATTTTAGTTCTGGCTTATGTCCTGCTAAAAGAAAACCATAACGTAACAAGTACCTGTTGGAACCGTTTTTTACATTTGATATGGTAAATACATCCAAGGAATTATTTGAGAAATCGCCAAAGTCAATATCTTCAAGCTGGTTGCCAGAGCAGTTCACTGGAAGGAGAACAAAGATTCCAATAACCCCAGCAAAAGCAAATACTTTCAAACTGCAGTAATCAATAAAAATTTAAGATGAACCTAAGTCAATATAAGTTTAAAAGGAAAGAAGAAGAAGCTACCAAACCGATACCCTGTTTAAATCTTGAATACCAACAAAAATAACATACTATGTGTAAAATTCTGGAAAAGAGAAAATATGTAAGGCCAGAATAGCTATTCTGTTAAAGTTTATTCAACAAGGTGAACAATAATTGTGAATATTAGTATACTGTCCACCGACCAATAATATCTCAACATTCGACCGAACTTTATCAATCAAAGGTTATAAGACTGTTAGTAAAATTACTTCCTACTTATTTTTGTAGCTAAGCAGGTAAATTTATATTGAAGCTACTCAATAATTTTTGCTATGCTTAATTGCATTGGTCAATGAAATGTTTTTTGATGAATTTGACTTAGGGGTTAAAACTGACCAACCAAAAGTGGAGGAGACAAAGAAGAACTAGAAAAGGGCTACAGAATATATATAACATGATTTCCCTGAATGCTGTGTGTTGTTCAACTTTCTCTTCCTTTTCTTTTCAATCCTCTTTGCACCAACCCTTCTAAGCCATTAGAAGATTATTACAATATTAAATGTATAGTTAGAAAAGTATATGTCCTTTAAGTTATCTGTCTGTCTCTCTATTCTCTTATGCACGCTGCTCCAGCATATTAAATTTATGTATCACTTAATCCACGATAATTCAAGGAGTTCACCTGATAACTTAGAACTTAGAATTCCCTTATGAAGAAACTGCATTACCTAAAGGTTATAAGGCGCATATAGACCACAGCATCTAGCCCTGAGTACTCCAACAAGTCGTCTTCGGAGAGTTTCCATGCCTTCCGTACCCAACCAGGAGAAGGCACAAGCCTTTCTAGGTTGAAGCCACTTCTTCGTTTAATTTTCCCTTCAGCCAGCAGGCGTGGTATGTAGACTTCATAATTACTCGGTTGTTTCCTCAGTATAGAGTACAAGGTGAAGAATGTAATACAAAGCGCAGTATTTATTCCCAACGACGTTAGAAGAGCAGACACAAGCATCTCTTCAAATCAACCTCAAAACTGAATAATAGCTGCTTAACTGCACTATACACAAGAAAAACTAGTAAAGATAGATAAAACAGTAGTCAAGTGAACTAGAGAATGTAAAAACAATAGCCAAAGGAAGCAGATGGTCAAGTCACATTCACATCCTATACACTATATTCACTCAAAAGGGTATGATTCAATTCACAAAACCCATGAACAGATCAGTGACCAATTTCAACTCAATTTCAACAATAAAAAGACCATTCATTTAGGGAAAACTTGTTGGATTGGAGAAAGAAATGAAGAACACAAAAGGGTATGATTCAGTTCACTCCAAGTTAAAGTAATTGACTCTCACACACAACTGCTCTGCCTCAAAACAGTTAAATCCAAAAACTCCCAGAGCTCAAAATTTGCACTTTCAAGATCAACAACCAAAAACCCATCAACACAAACAAAAACGCAGTTTCTAACAACTTGGAGAAAAAGAAAGATCAAAATCGAACCTCGTGTTGGGCACTAACAAGTGGCGATTCAAAAGCGAGGTCTTGGCAGTACAATGAAACACAAATTCTGGGACTGTGTCGGAGAAACAAAGATCTGGGTTTTTCTTCTCGTCGAAGCAGTATCTATCAAACAGAAACCCATTATTAATTTTGCTGGTTTGGGAGTGAGATTTTATTGCCAGAAATGCCCCTGCCATTGCCGAATATTTTTTGACTTCGGAGAAGAGGGAAGAGTTGCTGACCAACAAGTTTGAGGAGCTTACTGGTAGGAACAAGATAACGGCCAGTCAAAGAACACGCGCCTAGTGTCTCGCGTGGCGATGAAATGGTTTTATTTGGATAATCAAACTATTCATTTTTTACCATTGGTACCATATTTGTTTTTTGTTATAATTTAGTCCACAAGTGATCCATTTTTTTTAATTCTGTCCCAAGCTATTCTATTTTATTTTGAACTGGTCCAATTCAGTCCCAAACATCAATTATGTTTATATGAAAAATTATTGTAATATATTTATAGATGTGATGACTACGTGACACTTAAGTTAACTAAATTTATTGATTAGACTTATTTTGAACAAAAATTTATAATTGAGGTATATGGTCGTCACGTCAATTTAAGATCCTCAAGTATATATACATTTATGTTCCAAAATAGTGCCATTGACAAATTTAGCTAATTTAAGTGTAATGTAGTTGTCATGTCAACCAAAAATATTATTTTTTTAAAATAATTATCACATCGACTTAATTTTACGACATTGTTATGAATTAGATTAATTCATAACAAAATAGTATAATTGGATGACCAAATTGAAAAATATGAAAAAATCGAAATAAAGTCCCAATTTAAAACAAGACAAATAGTTGATGACAAAAATAAAATGTTTTCTTAATTATTTTATCTTGATGAAGTTGATAATAATTTTTAATTAGTGGTTGATGCTTAGAGTGAAGTGTTTAGGTGACTTGGTGATAGTAACAAATAAATATGTTTACTATAAAATATGTAAATTGGGAAATCATTGCATGATAAAGAAATGTACATTTGCTTCCTTTTATTTTAAAGTCAATGATATGAGTATTGAGGCTGGAAAATTAAGTTAGGTGGGGACACTCTTATCGAGGTTGGATCCACATTTCTATCACCTAAACCTCTCCAAGTACCATAAATTTTACTTTGTTGAAAAACCATGATTTAAAATAGAATGTGGGCCAATTAGTTTGCTCAAAAGTGGGCCTACATATAGAGGCCCAATCCAAGCTAACATATAAACATACATGGTATGAAGCCCAGGCCCAGATAAAATAAAAACATAACTGGGCCCAAGCCCAAGCTGAGATAAAAAAATTTGCTTACTGGAGTTGGAAGGGGCCGCGCGAACGCAGGCCCCCGCTGTCACAAATTATGACGTACACTCTCCCTCTTGGGGAGATGTTAGACTGGCGCTCCTCCTAAGTGCAATGGAGGCCGCCAATCTAGGCCATGAGCCTTCTTGATCGCCCATAGACCCCGTCCAGGTAAGTATGTTTCAATGTTGCCACACCTCCTCTTTATATACACATCCCCAACCCCACTCCCTCACCATTCTTCCGATGTGGGACTCCAAAACACTACAAAAATAACCAAACAACCGTTCCTGTTACTTGTTACGCGAGGATATGCGATATCTTCGCCTAATTATTCAAATTGATTGCATCTTCCAATTTATTTCATTTAAATTTCAAAAATCAGTTAAATTATCTTCCAATTTATTTACTCTTTTTATTTATTTTTTTGTATAATAGAGTCGTATATGGCCTACCATATCCTCAAGATTCAAGAACCAAAATGAAAGTGGTGTCAACTTCACAGACTCTTCTGGGTCTTTAGATATTTATTTTTCTCATATCATTCCCTGTTCTGATATTTATCAGACCCAAATAAAACCAGAAACAGTTCTTCAATCCCACTTGCAGCAACACCAAATCAAATCAAAGAAGCACCAGCAATGAGTGACAGAGAGAATCCAGAAGGCTTCGCTGAGTGGGAGATGGTGGTGACCAGAGACAAAGGCGGCTCCAGCTCTGGCTCTGCCTTCCCTCCCACCGATCATGAGGACTTGCAGCTTGAACAACAATCTAATGAGTTGGTCAATTCTCCATTGTCTTCGTCTTCGTCTTCATCGGATGCATCAGGCAATGCAGAGGAGGGTCATGAGGAGGATGTGCAGGCTGGTTCTGAGGTCTCTGTGGGAGATGATGATGATGGGATCAGGAGGCGAATTAGGCTTCGTGTTGAGATTGTGAGAGCTGGGTTTTTTCATTTAGCTGCTAAAGTTCAAAACTTTGCTGTTTCTGGTATTGGGTTTTGGTCACTTGTATCTGCCAGTGGGGTTGTGGTGGCAGCTGTGTTAGTGTCAGTGCTGTACAAGAAAGTCCGGCAGTGGCGCCGCCATATAAGGGAGGAGAATGATCAACATTTGGCTCGTCTTATCCGAGAAAAAGACGAGGTTTGCTTCTGTCACAGTGCAATCTTAGCAGTTACAGAGGTTTCAGTACTGTGGTTCATTTGAATACATATATTTACTCACTTCATAATTTTTTGATTTTCTCTGGCAGAAAATATACCAGCTCTTGCATCTTGTCGAGATTGCGGAAAAACTATTATCCGGACGCCAGAGGGTTAGAGTTCCAGTGTATCGAATCCGAAATGGCTCAGAATCATCATCCACAAACCAGGCCTGATATTGATATGAATCATCAACTACTGGTTGTCCAATCACAGCTTCTGTTTTCTGTTTGCTTCACATAATCTTGGCTAGTTAGTTAATACATTAAAATTTTGATGTGGTCACTTGGTCCTTATCAATTATCATTGTTTCTGGGATTGATTACATTGCCAGAAAGTTCTGTAAAGTTTGGTTTCTATGATATTTTATCATAAGCATACACTATTATCATATATATACATATATAGGCAAGTGGTTTAATGCATTTGATTTCCTCGAGATCTCGGGTTCGAGCCTCTCACACACACAACTATGCTAAAGTTTGATTCTAGTGAATGCAATAGTGAGAACTTAACTATATCTACATATACAACTATAAAGGAAGCCCAACATGTCATACTCATAAACAGAACTGTAGTAGCAATTTATCCAATCCAATGTGAGGCAATTGATCTGTTATGGACATCTGTACAAGAATACTAAGAAACAATGTATCATAAAGAGACATTATGTTCTGTGTGAGCCACTTGATCTTGAGTTTCCTTTTGCTACAATCTCTATAGGATCTGTCCATATTCTGAGACTGTCCATGACCCCTAGGAATGGATATTGCCAATGGCTTACCTTAGAAGGAAGCTTTCTTCAATCTTCACATCCTGTTCCAGAGAGCAGTGAAGCTCAGTCATCCATATATCATGAGGGAACTTCATCAAAATACCATGAACATTAAAACCCTGAGCTGTTTTTCGCATCATAACTATCCTTATCTTCTAGAAAAACAAGTTTCGGTGTCAATAACATGGGTGAAAAGACAATTTACAATTGCTCAAAACAGACATCAGAGGACAGTAGATCCATTCATGGCATTTTTTGAAAATTTTAAGTGAGCTAAAGGGTAAAATTGCCTTTCTGCCTAAGATATCGACAATTAAGTGAAAACTAGTCATGTTCATGGTAGTTATCTGAAGTTGCCCCTTGTCAGTATATTTATCGAGGGCTATAGTCAGGTATAGTGGTGCTGAACATCTTATGGTATTTTCGAAGTCTTCAAGGATTCAACCCACCATTTATCTTGAGTTTATGAACTTACAAGGTGAAAGTTAGAGTACACATGCCACAACACTAACCTAAAATACAGTTTACTATGTAAGCAAGACAAACAAATGACTCTATTTAAAGGAGCTAGGAGCAAGTATGTAATGCTGAGAAGTCCAAAGAATCAAATTCTTGGAATGAGTCGAATGACACTGGTAAAGAATATAGAGAGGACACCAAGCGGTGATTATATGAACTAAGTCTGATGAAGTGCTTGTCCAAATCCTTATTCTTGTTTCCGTGGTTGGATGGCTGATTAAAAGATTACGAAAATAAATGAAGCAAATGTGAACGAACTTGATTACATGTCCAGAAAGTGCAGTGCAATAAAATGATTGATTAAACAATAGAGAAACAAATTAGAAAAATGTGTGGATTAGGCGTGGTCCAACACTCCCAATGACTTCGTGTTTCAGCGCGACTTGCCTCAGCTATGTATTTTACTCATTGGCATGCTTAAAAAGAGCTAGCAATGTCATCAAGCAGAACAACTTTATAACTATGGCAGGTGGGTAAGAAACATTGCAAAATACATGAATACAAATATGCCTTGTCCAGCAGAAAATGGCTTTGAACCAGTTCCAATCTAAACAAGGTTTTGGAATTACAGAACTCAAATAAAATGCAAGTCGCGCAGCGCAGACCACTTTAATCTTAGAAAAAATTCAACACAGATCATACGTTAAAGCTCATAACTTTCAGCTTTGATCCACTATATAGAGCAGTGACTAAAACACGCTTATGCATTATAAAACAGAAAACAAGTAATGTAAGCAATCCATTTTTCTCTGGGTTCAACTTTTACAATCACCACACTTAACAGTAAAGCCACGATTCAGGTATAAGATGATGATGTTCAAATCAAGGAGTAACTAAGAAAAAAGTACATGAGCTTCAATACATAAAAAAAATGCTTACTCATGATTTTTGTGCACGACGAATATCAAACTGATCTACGAATTCCAAAGGTGTGGAAGTCTCATTCCTGGTCCTCTTAATCTTTGGACTCAACAATCCTCTATGCCTGAACCCATACAAGTTGAGCACTTGATTGTCTGCAAAATTATATGCCCTCTCCATGCTAC
>JAYMTF010000953.1:0-27986 GCA_036897485.1 Pelargonium nanum | reverse complement strand
GTGAGAAACATTGTTACTTCGAGTATGATGTCCCGTTGCTTATCAAAAAAAAAAAAAATTAAGGCGCTATTAATGTATAACAATACAGATTTCGGTATCATTTCTTTGTTATTCCCTGAGTACATATAGAAAATCATTATGACTCATGTTTCATCATATGAATCATAACGATATTCATGTTCATGTACATGGAGAATTACGGGGAAATGCTGTCACAAACAGTAATTCAGGAGCAGGCCATGGAGAGAGTGCTCTGACCCGTGAAGCCGGAGAAATGTATATTGTTATATATTGTCTAATTGAAGTGATAGTACGATTAGGTCATATTTGAATGGGTTCGGTCTCTTCCCCGAATGTACAAGTAATTAGTAGTTTCTCACTGAATTTGACTATTACTCTAATGCATGTAGGTACTTCAGAGGATGGCACAAACGGATCGCATGTGGATGTATGACAGACAGTTGCATGACGGGCACCTGAATAAGGCTTTCGTATCTGGTGTAAATGAGTTTATGGAGTATGCAGTAACGAAACGTGAGTTTATGAAGGGTGAAGAGATTCGGTGTCCTTGTACGGGATGTAGGAACAAATCTTTCCGACACCCGAATGAAGTTAAAATCCATTTGTACGAGCATGGCTTTGTTGACAATTATTTGAAGTGGATTCATCACGGTGAACCATTGGCAAGTAGCTCATTGAGGAGAATTAAGGTTCATGATCGTATGACTCGCCCGAAACCAAATAACTCTCTCCAACATTTGGCAGATGTTGCTACAGAGCTACATTTTCAAACACAATTAACAGAGGATGAGCCTAATCCTGAGTCAAAGGAGTTCTTTGATATGCTGCGATCGTTAGATGCAGAATTGTGGCCTGGCTGTGAGAATCATTCTATTCTTTCCATGATAGCTCGACTTTTGAACTTCAAGTCCAAACATCATGTGTCAGACAACGGTTTCGACTCCTTACTCCAGTTAGTTCAAAAAGTGCTACCACCTGATAACAAATTTGCGGAAAATTTCTGTGAAACGAAAAAGCTGATCAAAGAACTTGGTTTGCCCGTTCAAAAAATTGACTGTTGTCCTCAAGGGTGTATGTTGTATTGGAAGGATGACAGTGAGTTAACGAATTGCAAGTTATGTCAGCATGCAAGGTTCAAAAACACAAGCAGTAGAGCGACACAGAAAAATATTCCTTATAGAAGGATGTACTACTTTCCTCTTGCTCCAAGGCTGAGAAGATTGTATGCTTCTAAGGCTAGTGCTGCAGATATGAGATGGCATCACGAACACAGTTGTGATGACGGATCTATGTGTCATCCTTGTGATTCTGAGGCTTGGAAGCACTTTAATAGCACTAATGAATCTTTTGCTGCAGAACCTCGTAATATGAGGTTGGGGTTATATATGAAAGGTTTTCAACCGTTGGGGCAATCTGGACGACAATACTCTTCTTGGCCTATAATGGTTACACCTTACAATTTACCGCCCGGAATGTGCATGAAAGAGCAGTACATGTTTCTAACAGTTCTCGTACCTGGACCGAACAACCCGGGGTATAAGATAGATGTGTTTTTACAACCTCTCATAGCTGAACTGAAAGATCTTTGGGAGAATGGAGTTATTGCTTACGATGTTTCTCTGAAACAGAATTTTAATCTACGAGCTGCGTTGATGTGGACCATTAGTGATTTTTCTGCGTACTCGATGTTGTCTGGTTGGAGCCCTAATTGGAACTCTCAATGTCCGCATTGCATGTTTCATGCACGAATTGGTTTCACTCCTATTGCTCGTGAGTTTCATGGTTTGACAGTCATCGTAGATTTTTACCGAGTAATCATGCTTATAGAAACAATACGAAGAATTTTTCTCGTGATGTTCAGGTGACATATTATCCGCCGCCGATTATAAGTGGTGCACAGATACTTGCACAGATAGAAGGTATGGGTTTGTTGAAAGTGACTGATCCTACTGCCGATTATGTGAATACGCGTATTAATCCATTTGATTGTGGGTGGAAGAAGAAAAGCATTTTCTGGGATCTCCCATATTGGAAAACAAATTTAATTCGTCACAATTTGGATGCCATGGACATTGAAAAAAATGTATTCGAAAATGTGATCAATACAGTTATGAATATCGAGGGTAAGACGAAAGATAATGCAAAGTATCGTGATGATTGTATACTAATATGTAAAAGGCGCGAACTTGAAAAGGACACTCAGTCGGGTAAATACCCAAAAGCTTGGTACACATTAAATCAACAACAGAAGAGGGTGTTGTGCGAATGGGTGAAACAACTTAAGTTTCCAGACGGTTATGCCTCAAATTTGGCCAGATATGTTGATGAGAAAAAGTACAAGATATTTGGCATGAAGAATCATGATTGTCACGTGTTCATGCAACGTTTGCTACCGATTGCACTTGTAGGGCTACTTCCTCATCATATTTGGGAACCAATAACAGAGTTGAGCATTTTCTTTAGGAACTTATCTGCAAAGGTTCTGAAAGTGGACGACATGAAACGTTTGGAAAAGGAGATTCCACAAATTCTATGTAATTTGGAAATGATCTTTCCACCTGGTTTTTTTGATCGCATGGTACATCTTTCAGTACATCTTCCATATGAAGCACGAATTGCCGGTCCGGTCCAATACGATGGATGCATCCATTCGAAAAGTATATTGGGCACTTGAAAAAGATTGTGAAAAATAATATACGAGTGGAAGATTCAATATGAAATGCATACATAGTGGAGGAGGCATCAAACTTTTGCTCATTCTATTTTGAGCTGCATGTATACACTCGTGTTCACAAAGTGTCACGTAATGATGATGGAGGCAGACGAGATTCTGTGGACAAATCAGATTTGATGATGTTTTCTCATGAAGGTCATTCATATGGGCATTCAAAGACAAGATGGTTGAACGACAAAGAATACAACGAAATTCATACTTTCGTCCTTTTGAATTGCCCCGAGGTTGATCCATTTGTCGAGTAAGTAATATACCGTGCAATTTAATGAATGAATATGATGTAATTTATAGATTATATTCATTATTTGATTCGAAATAATGTTGCTCTTCATCCGCAGGTTATATCGGGATTATATACGTGGGAAAATACCGAACGCTAGTGATTCAACTATTGAGTCACAAGTGGATGAGAATTTTGCAGCTTGGTTCTTAGATTATGTAAGTACCCTATTCAATGTTTTAGAAAAATTGTCATAAATATATGTATGAATATAATATAATGTATGTGAATTTTGTGTATAGGCTGAAAATAATGTCATCCAGAACAAGTGCATAGCAAACTTGGTTCATGGTCCGGGTAGAGGTGTTATGTCGTTTCCTGTTTATATCGTTAATGGATATAAATTTCACACTGCGAACCATGACAGGTTACAATCATCTTCGAACAGCTCTGTGTGCGTGACTACTGATGAATATGATTATTACGGAACAATTGATGAGATCATTCAAGTTTCATATTCCGGTACTCCGCATCAGAAAACTGTACTGTTCAAATGTCATTGGTATAATCCTACTCCCAAAGTTGGAAGAAGTGTGCTGCCACTGTACAACATAGTTTTAGTGAACATGAAGAGTAAATGTCAGAAAATCTCGCCCTTCGTTTTGGCTTTCCAAGCTACGCAAGTATATTACGCCTCGTACCCAAGCTTGAAATGTGATAAACGGGATTGGCGTGTTGCTTGCAGTGTGAAAGCTAGAGATGTCTACAATGTAGCGAAAAATGAGGTGGTTGGAAAGAACAAGGGTGTTGCAGCATTTCAAGAAGACAGTGCAAAATTAATAACAGTTCACGATTGGCCAGATGATTATAGACCGAAACTGAAGGATCCAGATAATGTTTTGGTCAAGTTGGGAACAGAGGAAGATGGAGAAGAAGAACATTTTGTATTTGAAACAGATTGGAGTGACATATCGGACAATGATGATGATGATGATGATGAAATCGGATATTCTGATAGTGATTAGATTATGTTGTTGTTACAAAACTGAATACTAGTCCATGATGTAATATTAAGCCCTTAATTCTATCTCTGATGTTTGCCGTCATATTTTGAGTATTTGTTTATTCAAATTTGTGTGGTCATCTTCGCGTATGTAGGCAGAAATGTGCAGGTCATGAGCTGATATTTTCTGAGAAGGATGTGATTGTCTTCCTCTACTTTGTTCAAGAGTTTCTGAACACGCGGTGCTCAAGAGCTCCAAGCTTGGTAACATCAGTAACTTTCCTTCCCTCTTCTTTAACATCAGCTAGATCGTTATGATCAAGCATTGATGTTTTTCTGAAACTTGATGCATGTTGGTGATGGAATGTGTGCACTTACTGATGCTTCTTCGAATTTGTTCTAGTTGGTGCTTAATATTCTGATACAGCTTATAACTGATCCTTATTTTACTTGTTTAGAATGTTACCTTTTACTAAGGTTTTGTTTTGTTTTCTTGTTAGGTGGAATATTTTAACATATGCATGAAGGTTTAGTTGACTAGCAAGATTATGTTTCCAAAGAACTAACATTTAAAACTGTCTTCTAGGCTTGAGATTGCTTTTTGCTTTGGTTTTCTTCACAATAGTTTATTAGAAATGCAGTAACTGATAGGTTGAAATCATTTTATGTATTGTTAGAGATCTTTGGAATGCATGATTTGGTCATGCGTTGTTTGTTATGAAAATTACACAAGTTACAACTGTGAAGTGGTCAATTCTGGTTATTGTATATCTTGATGCTTCTCTGTTCTTTTGCTGCACCTTCTGTCATTTATGCATAATTGTGGATGCAGTTTTGCATAAAACGTCGTAAAGAGAGGTGCACATGGAGCAGCATTGGAACTTTGAGAACGTGAGAGTCAACAACATCAATGACAGTGCAGCTGCACTGAGGCTTCGCCTTGGATTGGCCGCGTCTTTATTCGTTGGAAAAGCTACCAAATGACATGTCATCTCTTTTCTACCTTTACTCAAAGCAAATCATGCTGTTTTTACCTGATGTATCCATAAATGCATGTTTGTTCTATACAAGATGTTTGTGGTTAGTTTAAACATGTTTACTTTCACTCTAAACGCGTATCCAACGTGCCTATCAAAAGGCATTTTTGTCATGGATGAGCTACTCAGTATGATCACATGAAACCCACTCCTTCATTTCATTATTTTTTTACTATATATAGAGAGTATTAGCTAATTCTATCATGCCATCTTCTTCAGTTCTATTAGCTTCTGTCTGATAAAAATGGATGCAACAAACCGAGCTCAGCTGTCAATGGCATTGCTTCCTCTAGCTCTAGCCTTCATTGTTGCCCTCTGTTTTGCTGCAAGTGCAGGTGCATTTCCTTCAACTTTCTCATTTCTCAGTTATTTTCTTGATTTTGGTTCCTTAAATTTGTTTACATCACCTTGCAGAGTCCAGGGCACTTGCTGAAGAAAGTGAACTGGTAATTAAGTCTTGTTGATGCTTTGTGTGATTTGGTTTCTTTGATTATTATTATGAACATAGATTGAGTCAAGATCCAAATGCAGGTTGGAAATCAAGGAACAGTGACATGGTGCATTGCTAAGCCATCTGCAAATTATGATATTCTCCGAAGCAACATCGATTACAGTTGTGAACAATCTAATGTGGACTGCAGAGACATTCAAGAAGGAGGTGGTTGTTTCCGGCCGGAAAATGTGATATCACATGCTTCTTATGCTATGAATCTGTTCTACAGGGCTGCAGGGAAGCAAGCTTGGGACTGCCATTTCAATGGCACTGGTCTCATCGTCTCCAACAATCCATGTACGTATCGAATTAGTATTGATTCTTTGAGCAGAACCCAGTTCAAATTTCATTCACTTGGAAGGTTTTGATGATTTTGATGTTGTTTTTGGTTTTGGCAGCTATTGGTAATTGTAACTATCCTGCATAGGAAATCAGGAGAGTAGCAGCAGAGACAAGACAAGATCACATGTCAACTGAATAAATAATGTTGTATTTACTATTTACCATATCTCGAGATCGAGGTCTCTCGATTGTTGATGTTTCTTGGATTCAAATGAAGATGCTAGATTTGATTTTGGAATATGATCAACTTTTCTTGCTTATTACTCCATACTTTTTTTTCTTTTTTTTTCCTTTACACCTATCATAGGTTTGATCACACATGCACCGCCAATGCACACCAATATATTTTCCTTTCCGCTTAGGCCAGAAAAAGATGCTACAATCAGCCACGACGCCTAAAAAGAATCCCGTAACAATTCCCAATTTTAACCAATTTTTATGAGCTGAGACTCAACCAAATCAATGAGAAGATGTTTCACGAATTAACATTCATACTCGCTCCAGCGAATTTATGGGCGCGGAACTCACTAATTGATTGGTTGAGACTCTTTGCTCTCTTAAGGAGAAAATACAATCTTGGCTAAGCTTTCATAGGTCGAGACTCGGTCAAACCAATGAAGAGATGACACCTCACAAATTAACACAGCTAAATCACAATTCTTGAAGATAAAATTATATCACTTGAAATTACATGAACATTCTGTGTTGAAGCTATGCTATAGTTTCAATATAAATGAAAATGATATAGTAATTGTAAAGCAGACTACTTAATCAGCTGACTTGTAAAATTGAAAGCCCCAACAAGTTCTTTCAGGCCTCAGCAAAACTTGATCACTGCAATGAAAATGAAATAGAAGATTCCCACCTTTCAAGAACCCCTTTGGGCACTCCAAATTGGCAAAAGAAATTAATGAATTGTTAGCTTTGTTTCTATTTCTTCTCTAACCAAGTCACAAGGTGCATAAAACTCTATCATTTGCAAACCTCTTCCAGCTACCGCAATCTGATAGCAGCTCCTGGATGAAAAACAAACGACACCAACAAAAATGTTAAAATGATGTTCTTTCACGAGGGAGTGCTGTGGATATCAGTTATAAACCAGATACTGACCTGCCACAGGCTTTGGCATCCAATGCTTCCGGTTCAGGCACGGTAACAATCAAATGAGCATGTTCCTTAAGTTTACCATGTTTCTCGATATGCCAACATCTCACTCGCTGATCGAGACCAGTAGAAAACACCCAAGTCCCGTCTGCCCAAACACCTTCATGATATAAAACCCATTTGTTCTCCATCAGTAATCACGGTTTCTTGTTGCTTATTAGTTCAGTAAATGTCTTGAAAATATACTATTAGAAGACACTCTATGAAGACAACAGTAGATAAATCCTACTCTTAAATGGATCTGTATAAGACAGTAATAGAAGCATGAGTTAAAATACCTTTTACAGCTGAGCTGTGAGCTGAGGCTACTCTGTCGTGATGCAAGATTCTGATTCTTCTTTCCGATTCTTGACCATGAAATCCAGTTCTTGATTCTCTTTCAAACTCGGAATCCATATTTCTTGATGGCGGTGACAATTCAAATCTAACACTATGAAGAGCCTGATCATCACCCCCACTTATGACATTGTACTGGAAAACAGAGTGTGAATTTATAAAATCCTTTACATCTGAAACATGAAGACAATTTACGCCAGATTGGTGAACATTTTTCAAGACATGTAAAGGAAATATCTCAGATATCTCAAATGAGGCATCTTCAGTATACACTTTTGATTCGTGCAAATCAGTACATACAGCTTGTGGACAAACTGATGTGCTGCTTTCAGAACCATTTAATTTTGATGGCATTCCAATTATCTCGTGATTTAACATATTGTTGTTGTTGGTTCCTTCTCCAGTTTTCATTGTGACTGAGCCATTTGATGATCTCCACCATCTTCCACCCTGGCTTCCTCTTCCTGTGCGTGGCCGTTTTGGACAATCAATGAAATTTTCTGCATGCAGAGTTGACACCCTCTCCATAAAAGCTTCAACACTTCCAGTCAGATCCCAAAAGGCAATACTTCCATCGGTAGCTCCACTAATTACTATATACACACTCCTGGCCTCAACGTTTTCTGGGAACCAAGTTCATAAAAAATGATATTCTGTTACTAACCGGAGGATAAATAACTTATAATGAGTATTATATGTAAAGAAAGGACAGCCAAAAATGTCATGGTAGGTGAAACTTTATGCAGTATGGTTTGCTCAGTAGACACTTCATTGTCAATGCTTATATTGTAATTTGCAATTCGTCCATATCTTTGCCTGGCAGAGCCTCTCTAGTTTCAATTATTTTCCTAAAATCTAAGTAAAAAAGCATTAAGGATGAAAATACTAGAATCTGAGAGTGAAAAAATAGTATTCTGTGCATAATATAAAATACACAATTTTATATAGAAAACCTGCAGTCAATTGTAAAACGAGAAAGTTCAAAGTCACTTGAGAGGTGCAAAGAGATCAGCAATATTACATGTCTTTAATTGAAAAGGATAGGCTGATCAGTTGTCATAATGCATACAATGACTTCTACAACATATTGATCTTTTTACTTGACCAGACTAACCTTTAGAAGGAAGACACATGGGAATGACCACATGCTGCAGTGCCAAAACGGGTGATGACACGGGAACCAACAAAGCAACATCAAACCTGCAATGGGTATGATGAAAAGAGGCGACAACAAGTAGGTCAAGAAAATGGTTACAAGGGGTGTACAAGTAGTGTCAAAGTGAACTAATTAATTGGATGTTTTTGTATATACCATAACCGAAGGGGCAAAATCAGAGCCCGTAATGCAAGTGATGCATCTGAACAAGCGACAACGACAAAACAGACGGTTAACCTGAAAGATAGACAAATAGAAATTTATTTTTATTATCTTCAAAGTGAAAACTGAATCAGCCATAAAATTTATATATATATATATATATATCACCCATCACCTGGAACCAGCACATTTAACAAGAAAAGCAGTGACAGACAGGTATCTCCAATCATCTTCACATTTATCCCCACTGCATGATTTTAATTCCATCTCTCCCTTTCCTGAAAACTTCGGCCTAGATTTTCCACTAGTTTTGACATTAGAAACACTTTCATCCGTACTAACTAATGAATCATTATTTTCGAACTTTTTATGAGTACTTGAATACTTGGTAGGCATATCAGTAGAAAGCCACTGGAATGACATTGAGGACGCCTCAGCTAAAAGCCCGTTTCCACTTCCAGTTTCATTCTGTTTCCAATCACATTCCTTCTTGTCTAGCCCCTTCTTTCTCAGTAGCCAGGCAGTTAAGACTCGCTTTGAACCAACTGAAATCAGTAAAAATGGGTCCTCTCTATCCTCTGTGGTAATATCTTGTCTGTCACTCCCACTAGAGATTTTGTTTACATGTGAATTGATTTTGTGTATCTTTGACACTGAGCATATTGATCTTACAGCAGAGCCCCCAACATGCTCACCAAGTAGTTTTGATTCCGACCAGTTATCAACACCAGGATTATGCCTGTGTTGCCCATATGCAAAATTAGTTAGCAATGAAAAGGCAACATTTCAACCACTGGGTTAAGATATTATTACTTCGGAAAATATGGGAGGATAGCAACCAAGCTCACTGCCAAGAAAATACTAGGTAGAAACAAAAGCAATGGCTTAATTGAGAAATGATAAGCTTGTCCATTCACAAGTCAGATTCTAAAGCAACAATAGGTTAGTGACATACCTAGTCAACCTCACAGTTCCATCTTCACACCCAGTTACAATCCAACTAGGTCTAGATAAATTGCTAGCCTTGTCATTTGTTTTTACTTGCATATCATTAGAGACAAAGCACAATGAATGCATCTCTCTCCCATGGAATTGCATATGCAGGCTCTGTGGGAATATCTTCCTCTTGCTGACAAGTACCCAGTGCCTATGAATATAGATAATCTCATCCTGGAAAGACAATTCAAAAAAAAATTAAAACAAAGAATTGGGAACGATATGCTCTATGATCAACAAGAAAATAATAGGATGAGGTTCAGCTGCTGAAACTTGAAAGAAACTCCTCGATAATAACAAGAAAAAAATCATTTGGCAGCATATTTTGTGGAAACCTATTACCATAGTGCAGAACAAAATTTAACTCAGGATTTAACGTCTCAGATTCTGGTAAAGACTATCCTTTGAGTCACTGATAATTTTTCCAATCAAAGGCAACCAGACCAACACAGCATATGTGAGCCTCTGCTGGGTTCAGTTTACAACAGTGAAAATACACAAACAACAGTTCACGGTATATAAAATGACTAATAAAAAGAGGCAGGGTTTGTGGAAGATCATTTATGTATTCAGCCTTACCCTGCTTTTGCAGAAAGGCTATCTCATTACTCGAATGGTCTAACCCATGACATCAAGCTCACAAGGCCACAATCTTACCATTATGCAAAGAATATCCCCCATATAAATTGACTAACAAATATATTATACTAAATACACGCAACCAATTTTCATTGTCAACAACCTATACATGTTTTAAGTCATGGTTCAAACTTCAAACTCTAGTGTGCACAACACATTAAAAATGGATTATCATTTAGTGAATTTAACATTCTTATGTAAGTGTTGGAAGATAAACCTTGACATAAGCAAAGCAGTTTTTCATCTCTGGTATATCACCAAGATAATAGGAATGAGGTCGTCGCCACCCACCACATGGAATTTGCACAACCTGTTCCAACATTGCACCAATAGGAACCATACGGGAAATTTTAGCAGCATTCTCAATGTGTGTGTGTGTGCGCGCGCGTGAGAGAGAGAGAGAGAGAGAGATTACTTTTGCCTCAGTCATTAAGTTCCATATAATAAAATCTGTCGACGCAAAACCAACTGCATAGTTGGCGCTTCCCAAATTGTCAATGGAACCATTATCAGAAGAAACAGATTGGACCAAACTAAGTTCTTTCACTTGCTTCATCCCTATAAATTCCAAATATTGTTGATCTCTGTCATATTCCAAATAGCAAATGCATCCATCTCCTCCAGTCTGGATAAATGATAAAATAGCAAAAGCATCACTTCTAGTTTTTCATGAAAGAAATTGGGCATAATTATTATATGTTTTGGATTATGTTAATGTTCATGTTGGCTCCTTAATACATATTTCTCGTGTTGAGAAAACACTTGAAAGAAAGGACAATTGTTTCATTATTTGCATATTTAATAGCTTGAATCCAGGCCATACCGAGCGTATTTCAATTTGTTTGGGACTTAATCTTGCCACTGAAATATTAGACACACTTGATATCCCATGAGCTCCTTTAAAATATCTGATAGGAGATATCTTGACTTCTGATGAAACAGATGCACCCAGAAGTAGGTCCTTCGACAAAGGAAATAGAACCAGATTACCACGTAGATCCCCACATACTAGAACCTGCAAGAACACAACTAAAAGACATATCAAAACATTTTGTAAACTAAAACATCTATTCAGAACACATATGAGCTCAAAAACTTTAGACTTTGTCCCAAAATGAGTGTCCATTTTACTTTCTAGGAAGTTATTTGTGTATGAATTACCAATAATATCTCTAAGATAAGTAAATGGGAGCCACCTGAGATTGTTAAACTAAATGCACAAAAGGGTATAGACGAGTAAGCACAACTTTAACCCATCCTTAATTTTTGCACACACAAAAAAAGAAAAAAAAAAAAAAGAAGGAAAAGTGGACATTCGTTTTGGGACGGAGTGAGTACAACTTATGCCTCAGGCACTAATACTAGGAAAATAGAAAGCTTTGCTGACAGACTGGCATGAAGCCAATCCCATTTATGCACGCTACTGCAAAGGCATGTCCAAGTCCCAGTAATCTGCATGCTTTAACTGATTCTGGGTAAATCTTTTGAAAGAGAGAATAATAATAATAATCAGCTAAGTTCAATTTTAGTATAGTGAAAAGATAAATATACCTCTTCGTCAAATGAAACATCCAAACACATTATTCGTCTACCAAAAGGTGATGTGAACTGTGCTATAAGAGACACAGAGTTACTTTGCTCCAAATAATGAGAAACAGATTGTAAGGGATTGCATAACCTCCAGCACTTCAGAGTTCCTTTAGGATCAGCAGTGAAGATGTGCCTACATAACAAACACCAGAGTTTTGAGGACCTTTTAACATCTTCACATGTGAACGGAAAAATAAGAAGCTAAGATATCTCTCATGCTTACCAAACACACACTTAGCATGTATGGGAACATAATAAATTGTGAATAATTAAGACAATGTTTTAAACAATGGTACAGAATTATCACCTATTCCCCAATGACTTGCACCAATAGGTTCCCAGAAGCTGTCTCTCCACTTCAGCTGACCAAGTAAGGGAAAGGCCTACTTTAGTAGTACAAACATCACTGACAACTTTAACAATTGTCATGCTTCCTTTACCATCTCCAACAGAAACCCAATCCTCAACACATGAGGAGGATTTAGATGGCCTTTCAGACAACAAATCCATGCAGATAACTGGAACCTCGTTGCTGACTTGTACAAGTTCAGTCCATCTTACTTGACCAGTATCCGATAATTTTACATGATATAGATAACCATGGTTTGTGGCAACATAGAGGGTATCTTGACAAGTGAAATGCAAACATCGTACATATTCACTTTTGCTGCAACAGATCGGAAAGAACCGACATTGAAAGTAAAGAAAAAGAGTGAATAAAACAATAATGAAAATATAAGGAGGAAAAACACCAAGTCAACAATAAAGGAAAATAAGCATGTGAGACCATGAAAGTTTACTACTACCAAATGAAAAGTCCACTATCTAAGACTTTTCCAAAAACCCATATGGTTGAATGCCAGCACCACCTGAACTGTTTTTTTTTTTTTTAACAAAAAATACCCGATCTGTTAATATCATTACGACAGATCCAACAGTTTCCTAACTTATATGAGAGGAACATGAAATTGCTAATCTTATCGAAAATTCAGTTTTTGGCTTGGCCTGTGCCCCATTTTTTGGCGTACACAACAAAGTACTGGTATGAATACCCTGATTATATTTTCCACCAAACTAGTACTTCTCCCGTTCTCCTATTAAATGTTTTAGTGCAGTTTGAATATGGCAAGGCGGTATTCCTCAATAGGTATAAAAAATGCTGGGTACAGAATTTTGTAGCATCTATAAGAAGTTCTAAGATCGAATGATGGTACCTGTCCATGAGTCCACAATGCTCTGACAAATTGGGTATATGAGTAGTGAGTATCTCGGCTCTGTCTGTGAACTCTTTTACCTCAGCATGACCCTCTAAGCCCCCTTGCAATGAAGCATGCAGCTTATGCACTTTGATTGCAGAATCAAACCCAGCAGTGACAAGAAGTGAAGACCTTGGATCATACAAACATCGCCATATGCCCCTCCCTCTGCATTATAACGAAAGCAGCTTATAATAGGTTTTGATAAAACAGTATTATGCAAATGCAAAGTTCTTAAGTAAATTTGGACATATTTCACCGGGATTGCAAAATGATAACATTCATTCATAATTACCGTCCAGAAAATCTTGAATGGTGGTAAAATTACAAGTCTGATGTCACAGAGGCATCAACTGAACAATAACTACTGTTTAATTGACAACAACAGATGACCATATTAGCAACTTACACATGTTCCTTGATCAGCTTCAGCTGTTTGCCATCCACTCCCCACACACGGCATGTACAATCCTCGCCAGCAGTGACAATCAACTACAGACACTCAAGGTCAGTTTCATGTCCATTACAGAATACATAAACAGAGTCAAGTCATCACATAGTTTAAAAATAAATTAGCATTTACAGAAAAAAGTAAAGTTTAAGTACAGTAAATGAAATAACAAGCCAGAGAGAAACTGCTGTGGTTGTACAGAGCTATAGATTATAGAGTTCACAGTCTCATAGAATAACCATGAATTAAAACAATCAATTCGAAATGACGGATCACAGTTAATGAAGGATGGAAGGAGGATCTCGTAAAACTTACAGAATCTGAGATGAAACAGTCCCAAATTCGAGCATTATGACCAAATAGAACATGACCTTGAGAGTCAGAGCCAGCAATTTTCTCTGGGTTGTCAGAACTTCTCTTTTCAGCTTGAATTGCCCAGATACGTGCACTGTAGCAAAGGAAATGAATTTTTTGCATTAGACCACTATAAGAGAAGCATTCTATTAAGAATGAGGATAATAGGAGTCATGAAAACTTAGTCACCTACGATCATCAGACACAGAAACCAATTTGCATCCATCATAAGACCATGCTAAGCGAAATATAGAACCTTCATGGCCAATAAGCTTACACAAATGAAAAGCTACATACTGCTGGCACTGAAACTTAATTTTGTCGGAGAAAGTACTGCTCAAAGCAAAGTGGCCTTCAGTTGGACTAGGAGGCAGAGCACCAATTCGGGGAACCACTTTCCAAACAATAATCTGTCCATTTCAAATTTACTCTAAGAATGGCATGAAAATCAAAGGCTCATTTGAAAGCAACAAGTCCAATTTCATAATACAAATCATATGTCAACTCCAAAAAGTGCACTTTGTACACATCCACATAGTGAGAGTCACATAACATAACAAGAGAAACCGAAAGTATTAAACCTTTAAACGACAATGATTTCGGCAACATGTCATTCCAAGGAAATACCATTTACCTCATTATAAATAGTACCGGATGCAACGCAAAGAGATTCTAGATTGTGGCCCCATAACCGCATGGAATATAGAAGGCACCTATCTACAGTAGAAATGTGGAATTATTATTAATGGGGAAATCCCAAACACAACACATAAAGAACTTTACTCGATGCTCAACATATAAAATTTCCAGTTACAACAAAATCAACTCTCCACAAATTTAAGTTCAAATTGATCAAAAATCCAATCTACAGGTCTTATTGTGCACTCATGTTTAGTAAGCAACCACAGACTTGGCACCATATATAAGTTTAAAACTAAACTAACCTGGCGAGGGAACTTCAAGAATCAGAGTAGATGTAGATATATCCCAAAGATGGACAGAGTTGTCCCCACATCCAATGGCAAGATAATTATGATTACCTTCCTCATGTGAACAGTTTACAAGATCCTACTACCATTCATTCAGAGTAGAGGAAAATTACTACAAAGAACACTTAAGGCCGAGCCAAGCAAGTCAATTCAGAAGTGTGAAATTGTCAACAATGTAGGTTCTTTGTTACCTCCAGGAAGATAGCATCCAGGACCCAATGACTAAACTTTGGCAAAGAATGCAACAGAGTTAAGTCTACTGAAACCAACTGTTGTTGCGTCTCCAACAAAAACTTAATCCTCAGATTGTAGAGCTTAATCCTCTTTTCTCCAAACACAACGACTCTGTAAGATATAGTTCCTTGCGTGGAATCGGAATCGGAATCAAGATAGCTACTGTATAAGCCATGCACTCGGATCCCTTGAAAGACGTGAAACGACCTCACCATTTTTCCGGCCTCTAAATCGTAGAAGAGTATTTGAGAACCTGAACCTGTTGGGGACAAAGGACAGCGACAGACGACAAGCATTCATGGTAAAGCAAATTTCGAGTACTGAAATTAACCATAATTCAGATTCAATAAGGATTGATTGACTGTGAAAGAGCAGAAGAAAAGGGAAAAGAAGGTACCGGCGAGGAGATAGGGAAGAGACGAGAGGTGAGAAGGTAGCTGCAGAAAGCATAGAGCAGAGATTTCTCCGAGGTACTGTCCGCTGTGAAGACGCCATTTAGACAGCTCCGCCACCGCCTCCTCCTCCGCCACCGCCACCGCCATGACTAGCTGATAAGTGATAAGTAGCTGCTTCCACCCTGCTGTAAGTTAGTTGCTCCGACCAGAGAATCGAAGTTGAAACAGAAAAGAAAGGGTTTAGGGTTTAATTGGCCAATTATAGTTACGCATAATTTGGGTGGGGTTAATGGATTCGTTAAGTTTTCATTTGTTAGAAACTTGAATATAATCTGACTTGGAAATAGAAGAAAATAAGCTAAAAACAAATAAAGTTCGAGACTTGAGGTCAATTCGTCCGACAACATCAGATAAAGAAGCCGAAGACCTATCTAATTAGAAGCACAATCAATCATATCATAAATGATCAAGCCGAAAGCACTGGAGATCTCTCCTTCAAACTAGATTGGCTTAATAACAACCTCAAATTCTGATTCAACTATGACCTGCCCCCATCCACATTTTAATTTGCATACACATTTAAGAAAAAGTTTTGGTAGGATGTCAAAAACCTATTGAATTTGTTTTCAAGTTTAGGTCATATTTTTCAAAAAAAAAGAAATTGTAAGTTAACAACTTCTTGTATTGATATGCCCCCAAAAAATATTCTTCTTCTTAGCTGCTTCCAATCCTACTAGTTTTATAACATTTCTCCTTCTTAGCAAATGTTATTGGTTTGCACCAACAAAAAAATCAACAAAAATAGGCATTTTGTTTCAAATTCCGAGTTCAGTCTCAATTCGTATATTAGAAACTTTCATGAAAAGGTAATCACTGGATAAAAGATAGCTAAGTATAGATGTGTTGCCATAATGTGTACAAACCAACCACTGCTAAGATGAACAAAACAAAAAGAGGGAGCAGTGAGCCCAAACATAAACCTCAAATTCATGTCAAAAACATAAATATGAACTTTGTTCAACAAGTATAGAATATGAACACTTGTAATCATTGTTCTTGCTGACAGAAATTACCATGTCCATGCTGCACCGCAATCACTCGATCAAACAACAAAACTCCCCAAGCCAACTCTATTTGGATAGGACATGGAGATCAAAAACTTGACAGCCAGACAAAAATCAGATCACACATGTTATATCAGCAACCCTGCAAAACTTATTGCCCAAACTCACTGTCCTTTTAAGACCCGCTCGTGCCATTACTAGAGAAGAGTTTCTGACCTCCCCCCTTCCGCCAAACACCACGTGTGGGCAACCCGACTGGAGGGTTGTTTCCATTCAGTCTCCCATTCATAGGATCTGGATCTTGATCAGGATCAGAATCAGAATTCTTGTGATCCAAAAGTGCTGCTATTGAGCCATCACCCAGGCGTACTCTATGGAACTTTGATGTTTTCTTCCGTTGCTTGCTCCCACCTCCCCCATCTCCCGAACTTTTGTTAGATCCACCACTAGTAGTTGAAGGACCATCTTGGTTCTTCGGCTTCACAGAAGGTTGACTAGTGGAACCTGCTACACTTCTTTGCTCATTGATCACTGCACTCGACTTCCCTTTGGCAGCACGATAACCATCCTTCGATAGCACCTCCTCCTCCTCTTGGGAAGGCTTGTAGTTGGATTGCAGTCTCCGTACAGTGCTTATTATATTATCAGCTAATGTATCATTTGAATTTATCTGCTTCTCGGGAACTATAAGTTTACCTTTTCCTTTCTTAGTACCGTTACCATCCTTCAAGAGGAAAATGCCAGGGCCTCGACCATCCTCTTGTAAAGCAGTCATCTTCAAACTAGTGTTGTAGGTATCAATGAGCTCCTTCTGCTTCTCAGGATCAGGACAAAGTCTGGCCAAGTCAATAACAAGATGTGACAAGCCGAAAAGACGTACAAACTCGAGATAACTTTTTGTGTCAATCAAATCCTGGCGATATTGCCCAGACACATCTTTAAAAGTTGTGTATTTATCTTCATCATAGTCGAGAGCAGAGCGTATCTTCTCCACCAGTGACTTGTTTGCAGTGTGAACATCTTCCTCATTCGGTAAAGCCGGTAACTTGCGCAAATTTGCTGCAGAAACTGGAGGGAAATCAGAAGCAGATGGTTCCTTAGTTACATTCCCAGCAAGGTTTGGGGCTGATGCAGAGTGGCTGATCCTAGTAGAGTGACCAGAGCTCTTCCAAGAACCAACTGACTGAGGTCTGTCAACCATTTCAGGCCAAGACGGAGACTGAGACTGAGACTGAGACTGAGACTGAGAAGATGCTGCTGACCCACTAACAGAACTAGGAGATGCGACAGGCATGACCTTTGTAGTAGCCCTAACTTGAACTGGATTACTTAATGGTAGAGCAGGCCCACGACTAGTTGCTGGCCAGCCCTGAGCTGAGCTTAGTAGATTCTTACTTTTGTTGTTTTTTTGACGTAATTGCGCCGCCATGCTAACGTTAGCCTTACCTTCAGATTCAAGTTTAGGTTTTAATTTGCTACTGCTGGATCCTGATGAAAGGGGAGGAAAAGAGGACTCTTGCAAAGGTGCATTCCTAGAACTTTGTCCCAAAGATTCATGTTTAGGTTTTTGTTGACTGCTGCTGGATACTATGGGAAGGGGAGGGAAGGAGGATTCTTGCAGTGGTGCATTACTGGAGTTCTGGCCCAAAGCTTGACGATATCTAGCAGCAGATTCAGAATCTGTAGTCAATGCTTCAAACGGCTGAATGATTGGATCAATATCGTCTGTATCTCGAAAATCGGAGGCTACTTGTGCTCGGGAAGACGATGGTGGATCATCTACATTACTTGTCTCCAAACTTGCTTGAATGGCCATGGAAAGTTGATAATCAGAAGGCTCGCGATGAGATGTTCGCCCCCTCCCTCGACGATGTTCCTGGGCATTATTATTACTCTTGAAGCGGAAGCTAGTTGGTATCTGTCGAGTAAGATTAAATGAATATGAAGAAGTAACAAATCAGAGTAGTAGAATGAAAAACTAAATGAAGCCAAAATACTAAGTATACAAATAAAACAAAGGAAAACAAGATGGCAGAGCTGGACAAAAAGCATGAGAAAAAATGAAGAGCATTTGGAAAATTGTACATGCCTGAAGAGCAGCATTACGCTTGGAACGAGACATTCTCCCCCCATGTTCAATAGTATTGTGCCTCTGAACATGAACAAGAAAAGGTCAGGAAATGGTGGCACTCAAATTACAACATGAAAATGCAAACAAAATTGAAATACCAACCCTTAAAGCACCATAGGAACACACATGCACACACACATATATTGTACTATTTACAATAATTAAATGCACTAAGAAGTATTCACCTTTATTTCTGATTCTGATTGGAAGACAATAAACTTTTTGGCAAGGCATGCCTCATCCTCACATAGGAAATGGTCTCGGCGGAAATGCATCTGCAAAAGTAAACAGCTGTTAGTTTATAAAGATAAACTGAATAAAACCAACTTAATAATAAAAATGTTAGCATTCATCATGATTAAAACAAGAAAAGTAGAGAACAAGCTATGATCTTGCCTCCAGGTCATCATAATTCTTATAGTATTCATATTGTCCTGGATGCTGCCTGCAATGGACATGTTACAAACTATTTAAGCCTCACTGATAATGATGCAATTAAAACATATTAGTAGCAGAAAAGAAAAAAAAAACATGATTCTTCTACCTTTGGCAAATGTGACAGGTATAATGTTCTGTAGACATATGCGAGTATAATTCATTATCCCCATAGAATGGAGTTCTGCAGAACTCACACAAAGGATGACCTGTGAAGCCACCTCTTTCACTCTCGCTTCCATCCACTTCAGCATCACCTGTGTTGATATGCTGATTTAATTGGGCTCTAGTATATAACTTTTGTTCGCAAATGAATATCTGCAACACACAAAGCAATCCTGATAAGGTTATAATGTAAACAAAAAAAAATGAGAACCTATCTTTGCAAATAGATTCCCATGTCATCCAAAGTAATATACAAGATGGTACATAATATATCTCACCTTCCTTCCTTCCAAACACAAACTGCACATAATCAATTTATGACGATGGAATAAATGACCTTTCAACTGATCTATATCCCTGAACCGAGCTCGGCGCTTTGGGCCATCATTTGGTTGCTGCTCCTCCATTTTATCACAGACACTACATGAAAGCCTACACATTGCCTTGATCATCCTGTAGTGGTCCACATCATCAAAAAAGGCTTGGGTATCGCTATGGTACCAGTAGGATCCCACTTGACCCTCTCTGACTTCAGATGGTAAAACTGAAAAGTCATTAATCATCCTTGTATAATCTCCCAAAGCCTACAAGATAGCAAAAGCACAACATTATTAAATAAATTTACAAATTGTACAAAAACCATACCATTAACAACATAACAATCCTAAGTCTGAACAAAGAAAAGGAGCCTTAATCAATATCAAGCAAGATTGTTAAGGGAAGGTGAACTGTTGAAAGCTATTACTGGAATCACATTCCTAATGCATAATTGGCTAATTGCATATCCCAATTCGATCAAGATTCTGAAAGATTCTGTATGGACTGCAACTATGTGAGTTTCAGCAAACTTAAAACTAACCTAGAAAACTAGTACCACTACAATTGAAATATATTACACATACTGCAGCCAATGCAAAGAATTCATGAAATTAAGAATCGGAATCACAACATCAAGAAACGGTTGCTGTAGCCACACAAACCGCATCAAATTGGATAAAGTGAACAATAGAGAAAGTACACTGAATGAAAGCTAATCAGCTAATGAAATCTTTCATGCTCCTCCATGTATTACTGGAATCACATTGCTAATGCATAATTGTATATCCCAATTCGATCAAGATTCTGAAAGAATCTGTTTGGACTGCAAGTGTGTGAGTTTCAGCGAACTTAAAACTAACCTAGAAAACCAGTACCACTACAATTGAAAGAGATTACAGATACTGCAGCCAATGCAAAGAATTCGTGAAATTAACAATCCGAATCACAGCATCAAGAAACGGTTGCTGTAGCCACACAAACCGCATCAAATTGGATAAAGTGAGCAATAGAGAAAGTACACTGAATGAAAGCTAATCAGCTAAAGAAACCTATCATGCTCTTCCATATGTACAAAATAACCATCAATTCAACACAAATACAGATCAACGCCAATAGAATTGGAGAATTCAAACAGTAATACACAGTGAAATTAAAGATAGAGAAAGCACCTTGGTGACAAAGACGACGGAAGACTCGGACTTGCAGATGCAGCAACGGCGATCGGAGCAGATGAAGCGAAGGCGAGCGACGCACGTGGAGCAAACATCGCGATGGCCACAGGCTCCATAGGCCACCCATTCAAGAGGCTCAGCACAGACCGCACAGCTATCGTCCATGTCTTGAAGAAACTGATGTGAGACGAAGAAGACGAAGAGGAATTGGAAGCGTTAGAACAGAGATCTAGGGATTGTTCGTCTTCTTCTTCGTCTGGATTTATTTATTGGAAGAAATCGGCAAATACTAGTAGGTTTTCTTTTAGATCAATTCGGTCTAGATGGTTCAGCCGCCACACAGAGCCAGTCTTTATATCTCTATGATTTTATTGTAAACGCGCGTGTGCGCAATTGCTTAGATAATTAAACATCAATTTTCTGAAAATAAATAAATAAATTGATTGCTTTGATTGTGTAATGTTATTGTTGCGGGTGATTCTTCACAAACGATGCCGGATCTCTTGTTTGAGTTCGAGAATCGGAATGAGTATGATTTGGTTACGAGTGACTGTATTATATTATAAGAAAGCTTTAACAATGTTTTCTTTTCGGTTGTTAAGCGGTTAGAAAATTCATTAACCCATTTTATTGCTAGAAAGTTGTATTTTTATCTTGGTTATCGTGTTTGGGTCTTTCTCATCCTAGAGTGGGTGTTAAATCTGTCCCATCTCTTGCATTATATATATTGTGCTCTAATTTTATGGTAGAAATTTTCATTTTCATGCCCGACATGGTGTCTAGTGCACTGACATTGGTTTTCCACTTACACGTTTGTTCATCTATCTCAAATCCTAAGGGGTGTGATATAAAGATCAAGATTTTCACAAGTCTACGTCTCATCAACTATACGGTAATTATTGTTCATTGTTCAAGGCATTCATCATTTAAAAAAAATCAAAAGTCTCGTGAACTTACTTCCATCTAAGACATCTTAACACGTGAAGGAGAAAATCATATTAATGTAGTTGCTTTAACCCGAGTCAAGAAAGCTGCATCACCGACCTACAAAATTATTAAGAAAATACTCAGGGAAGCTGAGGTGGTCGGATAGGGTGGACGGGGTCGGGAGAAGCTGAGGTGGTTGAGGCAATAACCATCATGGAAGCTTTGTCATGGGTTAAAGAACATGGATGGGACAGAGTTACTGTCGAATCTGATGCAAAGACGGTTATTCAGGCAGTCCAGACCGGAGGGGAGGTTTCCAGTGCCTTGGGTCTGATTTTGGATGATATAAGGTACTTCATGGGACAATTTTCAGCTTTAGAATTTAATTTTGTCAAACGATCTGCGAATGGTGTAGCCCATTATCTAGCTAGGTCTACCGAATCACTTTCAGGTCAGTCGGGATGGACAGGTCCTCTTAGTCCAACCCCGCTTAATGATGTATTATCGGCCGATATGAATCTATAATAGATCGATTATTTCCTCTCAAAAAAAAAAATACTCAACTAAGGTGGAAACAAGCTAATTTATTTTTAGCGTAAGCTAAAAACTCAAGCAAATTTTTCTCTCTCTTGAGAGCTCTCCAGTAGCTAAAGGATAGCTACTCGTAGCTTTGCATGCGCTGCATGCTACTGTTCTTTATTCCCAAATCTTCTCAAAGAGTAATGCAAATCTGGTGGAGATTCAGAAGCAATCATTGGATCTCCCCAAATCATTACACCTTTTTTACACTCAACCTTTTCATCTTCTTCTACTTTAAACCCTTCATTTTCAGATCAGGCCAAACATTCACTTTCCATATATTTTCTAATCCCAAATTTCATCCTTTTAGCTGGTTCTTTGTACTGTTGTGCTCATTTTTCTCTGTCTTTCTGTTGTCTCACCTTCTCCTCTCTGTTTTACCTTGCTTTCGATTGTCTTTTGTCCAAAACCTCATGGATCGTTCCCAGTTTATAGCGCGGAAAGGATGGGAAGTGCTTTGCCCAGCCCAATGTGTCATTGAAAACCATTCCAATCTTCAGTTTTCTCTCTTAGTTGTCCTGGTTGATAAGCGTGATTTTTCCAGGAGCTTTTTAGAGTCTGCTCTGCATGGACTTTGGAAGCTCTCTGGACCATTCTCAATCCAAAGCATATGCTCACGAAGATTTTTGCTGTGTTTTTCAAATCTGGAGGACCTCAACAGGATCCTGGAAGATGGTCCCTAGGCGATTGCTGGTGCCCTCCTCGCTGTTAGCAGGTTATGCTTGCAAGACTCGCCTCTTGACTTTGGTCCTACCCATGCTCCCATTTGGGTCAAGATGCATGGAATCCCCTATGCCCTCTCACACCATGACTTTGCTGATTATCTTGGAAAATTTGTTGGACCTGTGGACTTGGTCGACCGGGATGACTCCAGGGAGGGAAGATGGAGCTTTCTTCGAGTGCGAATCTGGATCAATCTAGATGAGCCACTTTTGCCTGGTATTTTTGTGAAAACTGGACCCTATTCTAGGGTTTGGGTCCAGTTCAAATATGAAAGAATCTTCAAAATTTGTTTCAAATGTGGCATTGTTGGTCACTCCTCCCGCAGCTGCTCCACTGCGATTCATGCAGCTCAAGACCGTTTAACTAGGAGAATGGAGCTCCTTCTTGCCGGCGACAACCATCCCAATGTCATTTTTGAACCTCACATCCCAATGTTTTCAAGAGCCATGAGAGCCCAGAGTAACACTAGGAAAAACAAAAACCCTACCTTTCACATCCCTACCCCCTTACAGCCCCACTCTTTCCATATGCCACCCTTTGCAGCTGAAGGATCCTCTTTCCTCTCAGACGAGCTTGATCAACAGATCGCTGGGATGGAGGGCTTCCAACAAGGCCCTATTATGATGGAAAGCTCTGAAAGTTCTGAAAGCTCTGAGAGCTCTGAAACTTCATGCTCGGTGAACTTCCTAGGCCCTGTTAACCACTGCAGCCTATCGCCGGTTGGTCCATGTGATATGGACTTAATCTGCAGAAATTCGTGCCCTAACCTGGATTTCTTGCCGGCGCCGCCTTCGAATGGAAACGGCCTAGGTCTCCTGGCCAATACTGCTGAGCTTCTAGAAGATCACGTTACTGCTAATGATTGGGCGCGTGTGGCCCAAGCACCGAATTGTTTCCTACCTGGGGTGATGCCACCTGGCAGTTTCTCTTATGGACAGACTGGTGGAGAACCCAGTGGGCCTTATCCTTGTGGGCCTTATCCTGGAGAATCTAGCAGGAAGGCAAGAGAGGTGACACGTGAAGATCTGCTCTTATCTGAACTTATGGAATGGATTTGGATTCTTGGGAGGGTCGGGTTTTGGGACCCGGGTTACCTGATCTTAACTACCCATCTGCAATCTTCTCTGCCTCAGACATCATCTTCATCGCTCCTCCCTAATCTGGTCATTCCTCTTCCCAAATCGCAGTCAATGCAGATGGTCTTCTTATTGTAGCCCGGTGCCTATACGCAATAGCCAAGTTGTTGCTAATCTTCTGGAAATCTCCGCTGAGGAAGCTCGCCTTAGGAAAGGAAAAGCGATTGTGACAGGAAACCATCCAGTAGAGGAGCATCGTTCTGGTTCTTCTTCCTCTGATGGCCTTGAATTTTTCAGTTATATTTATTCTCGCAAGGAGGTGGGTTCCTCGTCTGTCACTCGTGAACAACTGCGACAAGCACCTACTGCGCGCTCCTTGGTTGATTGCTGCTCCATACCCTGATGTGCTTTTTGAAGATGATGAAGATGACCCAGCCAGCTCAGAAGCTCCTGCTATTGATCAAACCCAAAATTTCCTGCTGGACCGCTTTGGGCCTCTAGTCCAGAATCGATCCCTCCCCACTGGACCAAGGCCAAGGAAACCTATTTTCCGATCTCAGCCTCGATTGGGAAATGCTGCGGATATTCAGGAGGCTGTCTGTGAAGATTTGGCGGAGAAAGAAGCTTATTGGGAAGCTGTGCAGAGCCTGACTGCCTGTGTGGACCCTGAGCCAATATTCCCAACCTGGATGAAGAGGAGTGAAATGCTGGATGGTCAAACCAAAACGGGTACAAAGAGAGCTGCTTCAGATCCTCTGAAAAGCTCTCCAACAAAGAAGCTGAAACTTGGAGCTGCTGGATCGTCCCCAATCTCCTCGGAGGTAAATCCAGTTTTATTTAATTCAATTTCTGCTCCTGAATCCTTTAAGCATGATGGCCCTGCTCTGTTTACTGCTTTTGCGAGTTGTTCCTTAATTCTCTCTGCTTGCCATGCTGTTGCTTTCGATTCTCTGGATTCATTTGATGATTTAGCTGTAATGGGTTCGCTGGAGGCTGTCCCACAACAGCCTCCACGGGTGCAATGATAATTTTGAGTTGGAACTGCAGGGGTCTTGGTCTACCCCTGCATGTTTGACATCTAAAAGACCTGGTTTACCAAGTTAATCCGGATATAATCTTTCTTTGTGAAACAAAACTCCCTGTGTCTTCTGTGGACCTTAAACTGACCTCCCTAAATGTCTTTCGATCTTGGGGCGTTGATAGTTGCAACCATAGTGGAGGGCTTTGGATTGGGTGTAGAACTAAGGTTTTATCTCATGCTCTGCTCCTCTCTAATCATCTGCTATTGATTAAGATTAGAAACTCTTTGGCTATTGATTGGGTTTTGGGGGTGTTTATGGACATCCCATGCTGAGCAAAAGAGATGAGGTCTGGTCTTCAATTAATTGCTCCCTAAATCCTTAAGTCACCATATCTGCCTCATTGGAGATTTTAACCAAGTCCTTAGGCCTGGAGACAAGTCTGGAAAGAGGTCTTCCTCTCTTCCGGGAGCTTCGTCACTTGGATCTCTCATTTCTTCAAATAACCTCCTTGAACTGCACAAAGTTGGCCCTACATTCACTTGGACCAACAAAAGACATAAAGAATTGGCAGTTTTTGAAGTTCTAGATCGAGTTTTTGCTTCCAAGAACTGGTTTTCCCTCTTCCCTTTTAGTTCCCTCTACTCGCTACCTATCCTTGACCTCGCCCCCCAACCCAAACCTCGTCGCCAGTTCAAGTTTGAAAGTTTCTGGACCTCATATGAGGGTTGTGGCCAAACCATCAAAAATAGTTGGAGAACTCAAGCTGGAGGCTCCCCTCTCTTTAAAATTCAAGATATGCTTGCTAAATCTGCCATAAATCTCTCCAAATGGAAGCATGATTATTTTGGGGACCTCAAAGCAAAGAAATCTTTGATCCTTGACCACCTCAAGTCCACTCAAGCTTCTATCAGTCTTGACCCTAATAACCATTCCTTAATCTCCAAATCCCTTGATCTCCAGGACCAGTTTGAAGATATTCTTGATAATGAAGAAGAAATCTGGAAGCAACGATCCAAAGTTCGATATCTCAACTTGGGGGAGAGAAATACTAGATATTTCCACCTCCTTGCCTCCAGGAAGGCTGCTAAGAATAGAATATCTACCCTTCTCTCCTCCTCTGGAAGCTGGCTTCTTTCCCAGGAGGATATATGTAGGGAGATTGTTTCTCATTTTAAGACCCTCTTTTCTTCCGCTCCTGCCTCTGTGTCAAGGAATCATCACATTGAGTCCTTAATTAACAGAATCTCTAGAAAGCTTTCCCCTTCCCAAATTGAAGCTCTTGACCGCCCTTTCTCCAGAGAGGAAATCAAGAAAGCTACCTTTGATATGGGTAGTCTCAAAGCCCCTGGTCCTGATGGGTTCCCGGCTATCTTCTACCAGAAGTATTGGAATATTGTGGAAAATGACGTTTCAAATGCGGTCCTTTCTTTCCTTAATGGGGGACGCATGCTGAAAGCAATCAACAAAACCCTTATTGCTCTCATCCCCAAAATTGATAACCCAACCAAGCCTGCTGATTTCAGACTTATAAGCCTTTGTAATGTACTCTACAAGATCATATCCAAAACTTTGGCTAACCGACTCAAAACCGTCATGGATTCTCTAATCTCTCCCTTCCAAAATGGTTTTGTTCCTGGGCGCCGAATCCAAGACAGCATTATTTTGGCAAATGAAGCTTTGTTGGCTATCAAAAAAAGCAATAAAGGGAGGTCCTTTAAAGCAAGCCTAAAGATGGATGTCAGTAAAGCCTATGACAGAGTCAAATGAGATTTCCTTCTAAAGGTCATGGAAGCTCAAGGGTTTTCTAATAAATGGCTCCATCTTATGCATCAGTGTATATCTTCTGTTTCCTTCAGTGTTCTGGTAAATGGTGCAAGAACGCAGTGGTTTCAGCCCGAACAGGGACTTAGACAAGGGGACCCTCTATCCCCGTATTTGTTCCTCCTCTGTGCTGAAACTCTCTCTTTATCCTTGGAAGAGGCCATGAGTTCTAAATGTATTGAGGGCTTATCTATCTCAAGGGGAGGTCCGGCATTTAACCATCTTCTCTTTGCTGATGATCTGTTCATCTTTTTCAAACCATCTCTCTCTTCTTGTGACAAGCTCAAGGCAATCTTGTCTACCTATGAAAGTGCATCAGGCCAGAGCATGAACTTATCTAAGTCTGAATGGGTCTTCAGTCCCAATATTCCCAGACGCCTCTCAAGAATTTTCAGAGGAATTCTCCCTATGCCGATTTCCAGAAGACCTGGTAAATATTTGGGTATTCCTTCTCTTGGAAGTGTAACTAGAAAGGAGCTGCACTCATACCTAAAAAGCAATATTGAATTGACTTTATCTTCTTGGAAGGCCTCAGTCCTCTCTCAAGCTGGTAGGCTCACGCTTATCAAATCCACCCTTAATGCCCTTCCGTTGTATGTTATGAATCTGTACAAGCTTCCTAAGTACTTCAATGACTGGCTTTCGAGTTTCCTGATCCGGTTTTGGTGGGGTCCTGATCCCTCAAAAAGGAAGATCCACTGGATTGCCGAAAAGGCTCTTAACCTCCCCAAAGGGAGAGGTGGCATTGGCCTCAGGGATATGGAAAGTTTCAACAAAAGTTTGTTGGCCAGCCAATTTTGGAGAATAACAAATAACTCCTCTTCTCTGGTTCACCGTGTTTTGGCTCAAAAGTACAACCATGGAAACTGTTTATGGAAATGTACTCAACCTTCTAGTTCTTCATCATGGATCTGGAAAAGTCTTTGTGAGGGCAGAAAGGTTGTCATGGATCATGCCAAATGGTTAGTTGGAAATGGTGAA
>JAYMTF010000952.1:0-28005 GCA_036897485.1 Pelargonium nanum | reverse complement strand
CCGGCGGCAAAGCCGCCAAGGGCGGCTGTCTCTTCCTTCTTTTGTAACCCTAGCAGAGCACTTTTTTACAACAGGCTTCCTTCGAATTATTTTCTTTTGTTAATTGTAATATATGTGGTTATTAATCGAATGATATTTTAGTGAATTCAATATTATACTATTATTTTCAAACAATAAAACCAAACAATCTTATAATTCATAATTTCTTTTCAACTTACTTCATAAGATTAGTTTACCAAACATAATATTTACTCTCTCGAATCTTTTCACTTATTTCCACCAAGCTCTACAAACAATTGAAATAAACAACCAAAATAGACCCCCAAGTTACCAATTGGAATGAATTTAAAAATGTAAGTGATTGTTGCATGTAGGTTGACGCGGCGCAATCACAACCACACATGTCTCATGCATTGAAAGTGGATGAGGTGGGACTCAAATAAATGTTGGAAAGAAAAAAAAAGATTTTGGGGCTGAAAATGCGTCACATCAGTTTCCATGTAACGCAATATACATGCATGCAGGGTACATGCAAAAATACCAAAGTAGTGACTATTACTTGTAGCCGAAAAAGAAAGAAAGAAAAGAAAAACAAAAAGAAAAGTGAAGTCCTGACCAAAGACAACACTTGTCGAGAAAAGTATTGAAAGGCGGCTCATCAATAATATCAGTAGTCAACAATCTCAAGCTCTCTCAGCTACTTCCTCTCATTTTCCTCACTTTTGCGTTCATATTCATATATATCACCTCTCACACTTCACTTCTAAATCCCCAACAAATGGAACTCCTCACACTCCCACCATCGCCGACCATGGACCTCCACGCGCCGCCGTCCATCAACTACCTCAGCGCTCCGTCGTCTCCCCGGCGCTTCGCTCACTGCTTCTTCAGCGCACCCACCAGCCCCACCCGCATTTCTGAATTTTACCGCCAATTTGACGATTTCTCAACAGCCATGGAGAGGAGCCAGAGCAGAAGATCAACCTCCTCTGTTTCCTCTGTTCCTTTTGATTGGGAAGAAACTCCCGGCACGCCCAAGAAATCAGCTCCGGCGAGCGATGAGTTCGATTTTGCTTTTGATGTGAGTGTGGAGTCCGATGCGACTTCCCGGACGGCCGAGGAGCTTTTCGACGGCGGCAAGATCCGCCCCCTGAAACCGCCTCCGCGGCTGCAATTTTCCGGTTCCGACGAGCAATTGAGTTTAAAGAGCCCGCTGATTTCGTCTCCGAGGTCTCCGAGATCGCCGATTGCTCAGGGGAAGAAGTTTTTGAGGGAGGCGTTTTCGCCGAGGAGAAGGAAACAGAGCGACGACCCTTTTGCGGCGGCCGAGAAAACAGAGCAGCAGGAACAGAGCATGAAACAAACATCAATTTCTTCGACAACCTCGTCCCTATCATCGTCGTCGTCAAAAGGGTCGTTCAGGAAATGGAGTTTCAGGGACTTTCTGCTGTTCAGGAGCGCGTCGGAGGGGCGTGCGTCGGAGAAAGATCGGCTGAGGAAGTACTGCTCTCTGTTCAAGAAACAGGACGATGTGAAGAACGAGAGTTTCCGGTCGTCGACGGGAAGCTCCGGCGGGAAGAGGAAGGGACGAGTTTCGGCTCACGAGTTGCATTACACGGCGAACAAAGCGGCGTCGGAGGATCTGAAGAAGAAGACTTATTTGCCGTACAGGCAAGGGATTTTGGGGCGATTTGCATTCAGTCCGGCCGGTCATAAATTTGGCCGTTAGATGTGTCCGTTTTATTTGAAATATATTCGTTAGTTTTAATTGTTCCGAACAAAACTTGAGGAACTTTATAGTGCATGAATCTGTGGTTATTTCATTTGTGATAATTGTAATTACACAGTTTTTGGTTTAAGTAAAATTGTTTAGTGTTAGTTTGTTCTGTCATTTCCGTTTACTTACTACGCAAGATATGACATGAATAATGGAATCCATTTTTCATGTTCCGAATTGATTATTTGTAATGTTCATGATCTTCTACCAATATATTCTTGTTATTTTTTTTTGTTACAACAAATACAAGAAGCTGTGACTTATTTATGATGTGATAAAGCTATTCTTCTCCAGACTTATGTTTGATCACTCGGGTGACAACACGACATGTGGCAATCGAGCACCACGTCAGTCCGGTCACGTCACACCTAAGAGACTTCCCTTGGAAAAGGTTCCCTCCTCTGCTGAAAGAAATGCCTACAAGAATGTCGAGTTTGATTTTGATACTGGTCCAACCGATCTTACTAGTCCTCACTCAGTTTAGGGACAAAAATCCAACTCAGACAGGTCACTTAATTTGAGACAGAGGGAGTACTTGTTTTCAAATAAGTGATAACACCTCATACTATAACAAGATATAAAACTTGCCAAATTATTGAAAGTAAATAATGGGACATCTAGGTAGCACAACAGTAAACCAAAACATTCTTGTCTATCACCTTAGAGAAACAGATAAACTTCCTAACAAAACGATGAACCAGTAACTCTTCTCGGTCTTCACTAGCTAGCAATAGCATGCATCTATGAGTCAAAGTTATCAATTTTGATCGGATTGATCTCATCAGCAACCCGGAAGTGCCCAACCAATCGAGCAAAAAACACCATTTGTTGTTCCAGTGTAAACTTGATATTCTCAGCCTGCACAACACCACCTCAATCACTACACTGCTTTCCCTTAAATGCAAATCTTGTATCAAATAAAACAAGCCTAGCTAGTATACCTTTCGGAAACCGTGTTTTTCATCTTCATATAGCACCAGAGCAACCGGCAAACCTTTCTCCTTCAATGCTCCATAGATTTTACGAGCTTGATTAGGCGGTACTTGCTATACAAATAATTATCACAATCACAACCATTTTCCAACAATGCATTTGCACAGAAAAGAGACTAAAACGACTCGTGTGTGCATTGCATAATGCATACCTTGTCCTGTAAACCTTGAAACAAAATTAATGGGCAAGAAAAATTGTCCACAAAATTGATCGGTGACCTATCAAAGTAATCCTTTTCATTTCCTGCAACAGTTAAACTCTAGCATTACCTCAGGCTCAGCTCAAAACCACAATGGACAATATTGGAGATGGAGCAAAGAAAACTACAACTCGTAGTATATTTAACTCACCAACGAGATTATCAATGTAATGAGATTCAAATTTGTGAGTCTCTGCCCTCAACAAGCTGAAGTCAGACACCTGTATATGGCATCAGGACTTGCAGGATCAGTCAATTGGATTCCAAGTCAGTTGCTTAATTACACTGACCATTGAAACAACCACATATAGCTGACAATACTAAATTAAATCTTAAAATCAGCATTGGAATGAGTACTCACTCCATACAAGGATGCTCCAGCCTTAAATGTTTTTCTAAAAGCAAGAGCAGCTAAGGTTGTGTATCCACCAGCAGAGCCCCCGGTTATGCATAGTCGTTCCCCATCCACCCTTCCACTGTCCACCTAGACAACAATATGTGTCATGCTCGGGAACAGCATACGTATAACCATGTCAATCAATCTTACAAAGTCGGAAAAAAATTATGAGATACCAAAAATTTTGCGCAACTGCAACAGTCATTAACATCAACAATTCCCCAATTCTTTAGAAGTCGATCTCGATATTCCCTGCCATAACCTTCAAAATAATGTTCATCTCATTAACACGTCTTAAGAAGAAACTCAATTTGATCTGTAAAATTCAATACATAAGGTTAAGGACAAACCAGTGCTTCCACCATAATTAACATCCACAAAAGCCCATCCCCGACTAGTCCAGTACTGGATACTCAGATTTAAGCAACCACGTGATTCACATGTAGGCCCTCCTGCAACATATTTCACACACCATTTTATGCTACAACTTTGAAACTTAATGCTCACATTTTCTAAAAAGCTTTCAACTTGGCCAGCTATATACTTCTCTCTCTGGATGAAATAGTCTTATTTTTTAAATGGGTTACTGAATGGATCAATTATCAGACATACAAAATAACAAGAAGATTGATTTTCACAGAGAAATAAAAAAATAACTCACCATGACTTTCCAATAACAGGGGAGGCTTTTCTTCTTCTGAAGCTTGGTAAAAGGGATTTGATGGTGGATAATAGAATGCATATGCATTCTGGCCTGAAACTTCTGTTGGGAATTCAATTAACTCTGGCAGGCTGAAATATGGCTTGTACTTTACACTTTCAAGTGAAGATGACCAAACAATCTTGAAATCCACCACTTTCGACACGTGGGCATCCAAAGTCACCTTGAAGACAAAACAGGAATGCCAAATTGTAAGAAAACATAGTGAAAATTTTCATCTAACAACAGTGCTGGCCTGTATTTGAGGCAACGCCGAGCAGTTTGCAAAACAACTAAGAAAAGAAGACACCAAAACCTTAGCAACCGACGAAGGATGTTCTGCAGATGCACCCTCCACGTACAAGCAATTGTTCCCTATGGTCTGAAAAAGAAAACGAGCAAACCTTATAAAACTGACTTAATAGTTCGTCCTTGAAAAATTATTTATATAGCAGCATAAATCAAGGATAAAGTTTGTCGATGTACAATGTTGTCTATATCTGTGAAAGGAATATTAATTCGGGATAATGAGCCTTGAACATCATCAAGAATCCCAAGGAATGACCTTCCATTTTGCCTGTTTGCCAATTTATGAAACTTGTATTATAATAAACTAGGTAAGAAACTAAGAGTCGCCTCAAACTATAACAGAAAACAAAAAAAAATACAAAGGCATTAACTCTCTCTCAGGGTCACCTGTAACTGCAAGCAATCAAGTTCTTTTGTTCATGACTCTCAATGAAATCATACGAATTCATGCCAAAAACCCAGAATGGTCTTGCAAACTCAGCATCCAGGGAATGAAGTGCTTGTACGTTATTGTCGGACTCAATCTGTTGGGGAAGGCAAAAGTAATGAAAGTTATCAGATTACTTGACTAAGTTCCATATGGCTCAACTGAATTTGCAAACAAATTTTTGGTTAAGAATGGTAAAGATGAACTTTATGTGAATTATGTTAATCCAATTAGAGATACTCCATACAAAATGTGTACTGTCTGCAAGAAAACACAATGATCGAAAGAATAAAGTTTGAAAGTTACCCATTTATAGAGATTCCAAAACCCATTCTTTCTGTCAGTTACGAAAAAGAGTTCACCTGTACAAAATCATATGTAACAAATAAATGCATGTAAGGCAGCTTATAAAGTGAAACTTGAATCTAATAAAGTAGTTGAATAACAAAAAATAATTTCAGAGCAAGTGTAAAACCACTGATCTTTCAATCATTATGTCTGATGAAACAAATTCAGAACAGTACTCTAATAATGTTCATAAGATAAATCAGTACATGTAGATTCTTCGAACTTATTTAACATCTAAAGCATTTAGATCACCTCCTGAAGTGATAAGAGTATATTAATAAATACAAAATGTACCTTTTGGAGACCACTTGGGCTCAGTTGGAGACTCCACAAGGGTAGGACCGCAGCCAGCAACACATATGCGTTTGTAGACATCCCTGCATGGCATTCAAGGGTATCCATCAAGCCAATAAATAAATGATAGAGCAAGAGCTGGTGGGGACAAGGGACAAAAATTACAAGAAGACCATAGAGTCTAGAGTGCATCTTTGTAAAAAATACAATACATGTTTATATCCATTGAGCATGAGACTCTAGAGTTCAGTCAGTATAAGATTCTATGAGAGTGAATATAATCAGATCATTTGTGGTTTTATGGTACCCACTTTAGCTCCTATACTTTATAATTTTCATAGAGTAACAAATTAAGCACAATGGATGCACCCGATTAAACCCCCAACTTTAGGAAACTGCAATCAATATATTTATGAGCAATTTCAGGGTTGAAATAAATTCTTGAATTCAAAGTTTTGCATCAAACGATCCTACTTTATAACTTAAGAAAGCTTTAAAATGACAAAGTGTTTTTAGTAACTTAACAGAGATAACTCTCAGAAATGTAATAGTTGATTAAGAAAATTGCTTACCCACTCTCGGAAATGTAACCAACCCAAAGTTCTGCTTTATCCCATGGCATATTAGGGTGGCTCCATTCAATCCACGCAATGCGTTCCCCTTTGGGATCCATACGCGGGAAAGCGTAGAAATCACTGCCACCAACTAGTACTTTCGGTTCTAAGTTCCACATGATGTAAGAAAGTGAGTAAATTATTAGAGGGTTACAGGATGAATGACAATGTGAAGATTAATAAATATTAGAAGACTTAACTATTACCTTGGATAGTCTTTTCATTAAGGCTAACTGAGACGATTGTTGTTGTTGGGTTTGAGCTACTTTCACGGCTATCTAACAAAAGGCAAACCAATCAAATGGTTAAAATACAAGCTGAAAGAAACAAACTGTGTGAGTGAGCAGTATCCTTGTGAAGTTGTGATCTACCTTCCTTTAAAGTCACAAAACGGTCAAAGCGAGAATCAAAGTCTCCATCCGCATACGTGATGGATGGTTCGCCATAGTCAGGAGTAATAGGTACAGGAGTATCTGGTCGGTATCCAGTACAGACAATCAGCACATGTCAATCAAACATTCATGCAAAAAATACTAGTGATGGGAAGTAATAAAGAGAAAGATTCCATACGATTGAACAGCACAAATTCCAGTATGTTGATAGAAAGCAATTTATGTATAGTTATACTAACCCTGAGAGTGAGAATGGATTAGCTGCTTGTACAATCTTTGATCCTCAAAATTGGAGAAAACCACAACATCCCCAGAAATGCTGAAGGAACGACCTTCAAAGGATTGATTCTGGGACCGAACGCAGAACTGTTCCGGTGTGATGTCAACAGATCCATCTCCTACTACCTTGACAAGAACCACTCGCCTGTGTACATTAATATAGGATTCAGTTTCAGTAATGAAATGAAATGAAATCAAATATTAGTTGTGTAGTGTATACCCACCCAGATTGAGCGGGGCGTGATTCTTGGCAGATAAGGCAGCCCCGTGAGTCAATGCCAGAGCCAGCGAGGGTCTTGGAGGAACCAGAGATCACTTGGGCGGTGATTGGGGACTTCCAGGAGCCGTATGGAGCATTCGTTTTCTGTTCTTCAGCCATTGACTTGGATCTGTGTAGTTCAGCTGGTGAGTTTGGTACTGGTATTGAATTGGCACTGAGACTGAGCCATTTTTTATAATGATATATTGATCAGTGACACTGTTCATCCTGGGAATTGTGCTGTGCTCCACCATCAAGTATCAACCCTAATTTAGAGACAGGAATAATAATAAATAAAGCATAACATGTTGAGGTTGTATCTTGTATGTAACATCTTGTCTATGACATCAACTTCATGACCTCAGCTTCATGACATCAGTAAATCACCATTTCTCTTCCTTCCCACCAAACAATCAACAACCTCTAAATTAGATTGATACTTCTATTGGTTTCTTCTTCCTTGTAAAGCCTATAAATAAGGCCTCAGTTGCAATTGTTAATCATGAAATATACACACAGCAAACACATAGTTCACAGCCTCTTTTAGTTTCAACAAAGGCTAGGGAGGATGATGAGTGACACTGTAATGAGTACTGACACAGCTACCATTTTTCTGCACATCATCAACCCTAATTTTGAGACAGGGATAATAACAAATAAAGCAATTCCTGAACTGCAGTAATTGAATTCTTAGTAAAACCAATAAATTTATTGTCTAATGTTGTAGAGAAACAAAGTGTGATACAATTATTTACCAAGTCTTAGCACTACCATTAATTTAAGCAAACCAAAGACAGAGATGGGTACAGACTGTACAGTAGTAGCAAGTTTCAATCTCAGCTCTATCAAAATATGGATATAAAGAGAAAATCCATTATTAACTACAGAACCTGAGAACTAACCATCCTTACCTGTGCAAAAGCCGCTGCAGGAACTTCCATTCCGGAAGGTTAATCAAAGTTATCAAAATATTCCTTTTCACTTCCTGCAGATTTATGTAGTCAGTATTGATTTTTTTTTTTCAAGTTTTAAAATGGTTATGTATTGTAGTAGCTTAACTTGAGGTTTTAAGTCCGGCTCTCAGGCAGTTTGATTTGGAAACCTCATGGACGTTAAGACAAAATATATATATATATCAATTCTAACATCTTGTTCCCCAACTCCATTTAAAAAGAAAAAGGAAAAATCTTGTTCCCCAACTCTTCTAATCATATTAACAATATTTGACGTTATAAGTTCTTATTACCCGTACAATGCACTGGTTTGAAAATTAAACGAAGAATTCGATTTCATTATTAGTTCATTCAAGCATGTAGAAGAAACGACCAATTGGGGTCTAAGTCCGGGACGAATTGACCCAATTTGGTCCACATCTATCTAAATTTTTAGATGGCTATATATGTTTAGTCTAACTTGATTTTTCTAATCATTGTACACTAAAACTCTCTCATCAACAACCAAACATAATTGTCACAAACATTGCCTAATATGTACAAAGTTGTCACAAATATTGCCTAATATGTACCTCCAAATGAACATACGATCCAATATAAAGTTCGCTAATCTCATATAATCTTACAAAACCATCCACAACAAACCTTCTTATTAAGCAACCGTTGTGATCATGGTCACATGTACAATTTACATTTTTACAGATACAACTCCAAAGGCAAACGTGGTTTCGCAAGAATTTCAAGTGAGGTAGCTTTGGAGCTTGTCAAGCCAAAAGTCTCACTCATATCCACGGGCGCACTAGAAGAGTTTGTGATTTCAAAAGCATGCAAGAAACTTGCCAATGCCAAATGCAACATATGAAGCGCAAAAGATGTTCCAGGACATATTCTTCTACCACTTCCGAATGGAATTAGCTCAAAATCTTGACCTTTCACATCGATGTCTTTGTCAGCGCCAAGAAACCTTTCTGGTCTAAACAATAACGGATCTGACCATATCCGAGAATCAGTTTGAATCTTCCAAACATTCACAATTAAACGGGTACCTTTGGGTACAAAATTTCCAGCAACAACGCAATCCTCAATGCACTCTCGCGGTGGTAGCAGCGGCGTTGGAGGATGTAATCTCATTGTCTCTTTGATTATAGCGTCTAGGTAAACCAAATTTGTTATATCTGATTCTTTCACCATTCTTTCGTAACCAACGTGAGAGTTTAGTTCTTCTTCAACCTTTTTCAAAGAATGGAGGTTGTTCAGTAACAGAGAGATGGCCCATGTCAAGGTCACCGAGGTAGTGTCCGTACCACCGGAAATCATAGCCTTCAAGGTCCAATTTCACAAATAAATAACAAATCATTAATAAGGTGCAACAAATAGGATCAATCAAAGCCTTCATTGAAAGAAAAAAGGAAACCCCATATCTTCAAGACTCCTAATTTCAAATCTTGCTTGTATGAAAGATGTGTCGGTTTTCAGCGATTAATTGAAATACACAATAAGGTGCAAAAGAAGCTCAGTTGGCAACGCAGATTGAAACTGTGAGAAGAGTTCTCGAGTTCAATCTCTACTAAACACATTTATGGTAAGGGGTATAAAACTTAACTGTGACTAATTCCAAACTGGTAGTTTATGCCAAAAAAAAAGTTGAAGAAAATGAGAAAACAAGGCTCACCAAAGATGTGGCTTTGACAACTGTATCAACATCATAGCCACCAAGATCATCTTTGCCATCAAGAACCCAAAGCATCACATCCATAAAATCTTGCTTACCACCACCACCACCACCACCACCATCATGTTTAGAACCTAACAGTAACTTCCTCCTCCGATGCTCCTCCACCCAACCCTCCAAAATGGCGTCCAACTCACGCGCCGTCGCTTTCATGTCCTTAATGTGTCCGCCAATGTCCAGCCACTCCAAGAACGGAAAAACATCAGACACCACCGACATCCCCAACAACCGGAAAAACTCCTTCAACGCCTTCTTCCACCGCCGCGCCTCGCCATCGTCGCCGTCGTAGCGCTTCCCCGCAATAATCCTAACAATCACATTAAGACTTAAATTCTCAAACCACTCTTTCATGTCCACCAAAACATGTCCGGACGATGCGTCCATTTTCTCCGACCACAGCTTCTTCAGCTCCTTCACCGAAGCCTCGATCTCCGAGACCCAAACGTTCTTGACGAGTTCGAGGCGCTGGTTGGAGAGAAGCTCGGAGGTGGCGAGCTTCCTCATCTGTCTCCAATAGGAGCTGTGAGGAGCTAACCCGAACATGGCGAAGTTATAGCCTAAGTGTTTAGAGGCTACGAGCTTGGGACGGGACGCAAACGACCTGTCATTGGTGGTGAAACATTCTTTGGCGATATTGGAACTGCTGACCACCAGGGCGGGACGGGTCCCGACCCGGATGGTGAAAATGGGACCGTATTTGTCGGCTAAAGCTCCTAATGTTTTGTGGGGAAGGTTGGTTCCTCCTAGTAAACGGAGATGGCCAATAACAGGCCATCCGCCGCCGGCGACCGGAGCTGATTTGGCCTTGTAACCAACTAATTTAAACTGTTTTGTTGATTGACAGATGATGAAAACAAGAAGAAGAGCAAAGGTTCCGGCTATGGCGGTATTGAGGCATGGCAGAGAGATGTCCATGCTGAAATCCGAGGATGTTAGAAAACTGAAAACGAAAACAGTTAATGCTACTGAAGATGTGATGATGGTTCCACAAGAACTGACATTTGCCTAATTAATTTACTTCATCTTTCCTTTATCACACAGTCCATAAATCTTGGCCGTAATTCTATACCACATCTGGTTTTTTTTTTTTTTTTTTTTTTTTTTTTGGTACAAATGGACCACATCAATTCTTAGAGATGTGGACACGAATGTCTCATAAAAGATACAGTTGATTTTGGCACTCAAAATTTATTGAAAATATCAAACTAATATTGGAGGAGTAAATTTAGTCCAACTACCTAATTGATTATAAATTAGTTATCATCGACAATAAATAGTATACACCAACACACGATCAAGACGTTTCGTTAAGCCTAGGTCAACGGCGCATCAGTTTGTAATTGACAATTTCCAATTCTAACTTTTTATATGTTTCTACAAACAATCATTTTGAGATAGACAGAGTAACACGAAACAAGATCAATTCCTGAACAATAATTATTGAATTCTTAGTAAATGTGGTGATACAATTATTTCTCAAGTTTTAGCACTGCCATTATTCTAAGCAACCCAAAGACAGATACATTTGTAGCATGTTTCAAGCTCAGCTCCATCAGAATATGGATATACAGAGAAGATCCATTAATTAACTACTTGAGAACTAACCGGTTGACGACTTCAGTAAGATCGGAAACCAGCAACTCTTTCAGGTCTCAACCATCCTTACCTGTGCAAAAGGCGCTACCGGAACTTCCATTTCATAAGGTTAATCAAAGTTATCAATTTTGATTGGAATGATCTCATCCGCTACATCGAAGTGCCCAACCAATCGTGCAAAAAAGACCATTTGTTGTTCCAGTGTGAACTTGATATTCTCAGCCTGCACTCAGTAATAGCTCAGTGCCGCTATTTTCTCATAAAATGTATTCAGCAAATGGACTCAAGTAAAACTAGTATACCTTCCGAAAGCCATGTTGTTCACCTTCATACTCAACAAGAGCAACTGGCAAACCTTTCTCCTTCAATGCCCCGTAGATTTTACGAGCTTGATCAGGGGTTACAACCTAGAGCATGAACAAGGAATTACTAGAATCGCATTGTAACAAAATCACTACCTTATCATTCTTACTGAAATGACAAGTAGAAACAAAAACAAAAAAGAGAAGTTTTCTCATACCATGTCCTCCAAACCTTGAAACAAAATCATAGGACATGAAAACTTATCAACAAAATTGATTGGTGACCTTTCAAAATATTCCTTTTCACTTCCTGCAGGAGTCAACCGTTGCCTCAACATTCAATGCAGAAAAGAAAATTAAGAATACAAATATTATATATGTGTTTCACCATTTAACTAACCAACAAGATTATCAATGTAATGATATTCAAATTTGTGAGTCTCTTCCCTCAACAAGTTAAAGTCGGCAAACTGTAAATGGACCAATATGACAAACATCCGTCAGTAAATATTAAAAAAAATAATGCAACAAAGTCAATCCCTACCATAAAGTCGGCAAAATGTTTGGGTTAGAGTGAAGTTTATCCCAATCTCAGAGTTAATTTGGTTTGAGTCTACATGACCTATTTGTGTTGTCTCTGTATTAACACCTATGACTGCTGTAACCATATGTACCTGACAATATTATTACCCACAAAGTCAAATTTTGAACTCAACATAAAATCAAGCACTCACTCCATACAAGGATGCACCAGCTTTAAATGTTTCTCTGAAAGCAAGAGCAGCTAAGGTCGTGTAACCACCAGCAGAGGTCCCAGTTATGCACAGGCGTTCCCTGTCTGCTCTTCCTCTGTCCACCTTTACAAACAAAAATACATAATAGTGTCAAGAACAGCATCCAACTATGTTCATCAATCACCACAATAACGATAGCAATGACAATAACTACACAAAGTTACCAAAAAATTTGCGCAACTGCAACAATCATTAACATCAACAATTCCCCAGTGCTTTAGAAGTCGATCCCTATACTCTCTGCCATAACCTTCAAAATTTTGTTATATCTCATCAACATCAGAACTTGAAAATTTGAGAGGGATCAAGTCTATCTAGTACTTGAGTTCAATGAAAAAAACCTATTACATGAATGGATAATATTGAGATCCCATAAAGAACGAACTCAAAATAGATTAAAATATTTAATAGCTCAGGTATGGGACAAACCTGTGCTTCCACCATAATTAACATCCACAACAGCCCATCCCCGACTAGTCCAATACTGGATACTCAGATTTAAGCTTCCACGTGCTTCGGATGTAGGTCCTCCTGCATATTTTACAGGCACCATATAAGCTACTATGATTCTAAGTAGGTACTAACTTGTTCCAGCAAACAACCACACAGGACCATACTACAGTGGTATCAAGAAACATAGATTTCACATCTCAACTAAGCCTATTGACACCACATTAAAGTTTTTATTTTTTAGTTTGGGCAAATTAGTACCTGCCCATGTAAATCAATTTCAATAGAATCCGTCTACAACTTTCTTGTTATTAATTATATGATATTCTTCCTTCTATTATACAAATCTTTGCTGTTCACCTCTTAACATCATATTTATAACCACTATTGCCAGTCGGACTCGGACCTGAGCAGGGCAGTTCGTGATCAGATTTTGCCGATTTAAAAGGCTCCCAATTGCGCATATGTCGAGCCCACCGATAAAAGAAAAATGTGAAAGCTCGCCCGTGACTGGGAGTGTTGAAGGGGGTGATAAAATCCCACCTCAAATAAATATAAAATAAATGAGCTAAGTATGATTGTGGAAGTGAACCCTACTAACAAAGTTGACCTCTTAGTATGGAAAACTCAAAGCCATTATATATTATCCAAAAAACTCAGTTTAATATTAGCAGATAACACCATATATGTTTACATGATATCAGCCCCAAATGACATCATGAAACAATGAAGAACTAGAAAAAGGAGCTAAATACATAAATATTACTATCAGCTTGATTTAATTTGTCTTGCATAATTTTGCCTCTTCCAGATTAAATTCTCCTATTTATGTTTCAATTGCAAAATTTCATTTCTTCTAAAGTATCATATAGTACAAACCATAATTATAGGAACTGCGTGAAATTGCATGTGCTACCTTAATAAATGAATTATCACTGACCAAAAATGAGAAATCAGTTTTTTGCAGAATGAAATTTTTTTCACACACCATGACTTTTCAATAACAAAGGCGGCTTTTCCTCCTCTGAAGCTTTAAACATGGGATTTGATGGTGGATAATAGAAAGCATAAGCAACTTGCCCTGGAACTTCTGTAGGGAATTTAATTAACTCAGGCAAACTGAAATAGGACTTGTACTTTAAACTATCAGGTGAAGATGACCAAACAATCGTGAAATCAACCACTTTTGACTCAAGAACATCAAAAGTCACCTGTGAAGAAAAATGGGAATGCTAAAAGGTAAGATAACATAGAAATAAAAATTGACCCCGTATTCGTGGCAAAAAATAATACAAGGAAATGAAGATACCAGAACCTTAGCAACTGATGAAGGATGAACTACAGAAGCTCCCTCCACATAAAGGCATTGGTTGCCTAAAGTCTGGAAAGAAACAAACAGATTTTATAAGGAAACTGTCATCAGGTTATGTGCACAAGAAATTTTTAAATGGCACTATCTAACAAGGATAAAGGGTTCTGTTGTACAATGTTATCAATATCTGTGAAAGGAATATCCAGGGTAGATAATGAGCCCTGAACTTCATCGATTATGCCAAGGAATGACCTTCCCTTTTGCCTGCATGTCAGTGTTTGGAACTTCTATTACAGTAAACAGGGTCAATATTATAACTGGAAACAAGATAAATACAGAACAAGATAGAATGAAGAGGAAGTAACTCTATCACGTCACCTGTAACTGCAAGCAATCAAATTCTTTCGTTCAATACTCTGAATGAAATCATAGGAATTAACACCGAAAGTCCACAATGGTCTTGAAAACTCAGCATCCAGGGAATAAACTGCTCGAACCTCATTTTTGGCTTCAATCTAAAAGGGAAGAGAAAAGGTAGTAACAGTGATGAGACTAAACCAACATGAAAAAAATATATTTGCTTCTACTATTCTCCCACTATGAAATACTAGTGAAATTTTCATTTTTAAGTTGTAAACTAACAAGGTAACCACCCAACCTTCTACAGTTAGTATTTGTGTCACATTTACCACATGGTTGAACAGCATACGCAAATAATTTAATTTGTTACCAAGGGTAGAGTAGACCTTGTTCTCCAAGAATATGTGACAGCTATAGATACAAAAACAGATTAGGTTGTTTCCTTAATACACTCTTTGTACGCACTGATAAAAGGGTTAATGATCACACAATAACAACTGGTCCTGTTGTCCAAATGCAAAATACATGAATTTGATGTAGCTATTAAGGGCTTTAAACATGTCATCCTGTATTCCACTAAAAGCACTTTGGGAATAAGAACCATCCATGATATCAAATCTGAGATCACTGCATAACGCCCCTCTTACGATACCTAAGATACTACTGCTGAGTATCGTGGGTTGTCATACAAGTAGAAGGAAATAACTAGATACTGATGAGGCTATAGATAGAATGCATGCTAACCACGATGTCTAAATTTATAAAGTTTATGGATTCTGGAACACATGTCAACCTCAACTCTCAGTTCCCAGAAGTTTTAAATGTGATTTAGAATGTGAAATGATTCAGTAATTGTACCTGAACTCAATTTTCTTGAGTAAGCTTACTTTTCCATGATGCAACATACATAAGAAGCACATTTACAGTTTTAAGTGTAAAGATCCATACACTATCACGGTTACTCTGGCAAGACATTATGGCATCATACACTAATAAAACAAAAAAACACGAATCCCTTCATAACTATAACCTATAATCTTCAACACATGTAGCACAAAATTCTGAGGCAGCAATAATTAATCTGTAGTTTTTTCATTATGGTGAGCGTATGGAAACAAACAGAAGAGAAATAAGTGTTTCAACACAAGTTTCACAGAAATAGTCATAGAAGTCAAATTTTGGTGTAGGAAGCTGCTAAGTATGCGAAAACAAAATCTTTGTATGTTGCTGCTTTACAACATTTCCTATGTTACTGCCGTAGAGGAAAGGGTAAGGAAGAGAACCTGAGCCTTAAGTCATACATAGCAATTAGCATAACATGAAGAGCAACAAATTCAAAAACTATCTCCAATGTTTGACCAGTTATATCATAAATGACATTCTGCCCGGGCATAGGAGATATATCATGCAAAACATGTACTATATGCACCAAAATACAATGATGTAAGGACTAAGTTTGAAAGTTTACCCATTTAAAGAGATTCCAAAACCCACTCTTTCTATCAGTAATAAAAAAAAGTTCGCCTGCACAAATTCAAACAATGAGAATAAATGCATGCAAAATACCATGAGCTGATAGTCATAGTATGAAACTTTGAAACCGATAAAAGTAGTTGAACTCTCAAATGTATTTTCATAGCAATTATAGAATGAGTAATGTGATGTCCAATGAAACAAAGCAGAACAGAACTTGAAACCAGAATTTTTTTTAATGACTTCAGGGGGCAAAAAATTGGATAAATTCCATACACAAACTATACTTAGATGACACATTGCAAAGATGACTACTCACTACCATCATACCCCCATTATTTATGCTTCTTGATGTGGGTCAAAGAACAGAGTTCTGCTGGTCGGAAACTCACATCAATCCTCCTCTCATAAATTTTAATTTTGCAACTTTTAGTTGCACCACAACACTAGTTTAACAACACTTATTATATTATTTTGGTACATAGCAAGTAAGCAACCACTTATTACTGCCCTTCTTTTTAACATCTATCAGAAACTCTGTGGTTATTCCTACTTCATTTCTATTCTTGTCTTTTCTGGTATACCAAAGCTTACTGTTAAATTTCATGGACTTAAGTCGAGAGGTAAGGCAAACGGGTCATTTGGCCCAATCAAAATCACTTAACACTCCCCCTCACATCTGCAAGTGGATAGGTGGACTCAAGTCGAGAGGTAAGGCAAACGGGCCTTTAGGCCCAAACAAAATCGGCTCTGATACCATGTTAAATTTCATAAATTGGACTACATACAATGGCTTGGGCTTCCCATACTAAAAGGTCAACCTTATTAGTAGGGTTTCACTTGCACCATTATATGTAGCCACTTTACTTTATATTTTACCGATGTGGGATCACTTAACACTAACATTCAAAGTGTGCTTGAAGTATTGATCAGAGTCCAAATCTACCTGTAGGCGCTCATAAGCTTTTTGTACAGCAAGGAACTTCTCTCTTCCTTCTGGATTTTTGTCAGGATGATATTTCATTGCAAGTTTCCTATACTGTCGCTTCAGTTTTTCTTCGTCAATGTTCTCAATCTGCATGGATATGCTAGAAAACTCCTCCTCAAAAGAGTGTTTCTTATTGGCATCATCGCTAAATATATCTTCTGGGGATATCTCTAGTATTTTGCAAGCTTCTTCTTCAGATAGATCCATGGGTCTTCGTGTCAACTCTTCACGCCACATTACAAGTAGTGATTGTAAAAACTCAACATGTTCAACAATTGGCCAATTCGGAAACCTAATTTCATCGCATAAATTCCGAAGGTAATAACGGTGACACCACATTTCATCTCTTAATTCTGGGTATGTAACTGGTGGCATAGGAGCATAGTCATATAGAGAATGACAATGCTGCGACAATTTCTGGGGGAAATCGCCAAGATGCTGCATAACCTGGAGAACAAAATAGAATTAAGTACATGTCAGATAATGATCATTCTTATGTAAAGCTGTCAAACTAAAAGCAATATAGTGCAGCAAAGCAACCGAACAATTCAATGCATTGTATGTCTCCTTTGGGGTTTTCAACTACCTGGCGAATCAGATTTTCTGCTCGCATTTTGTGTGTCCATATAATTTCTGGAGTATCAGAATCAGAGACCATTGCTGCTGCAAATGCATTAGGACCACTGCGCTCCAATACATACAGCAAAGATTCAGGGAGAAGCCCACCCAATACACTGCGTTTCGCCAATGGCAATGAAGAGGAAACTGCAGCTTCTTCACCACCATGGAATGCTTGATGCACATGAGTCACCGAAAAGAGTTGGGAAATAGAAAGGAGATTAGATCCAGGGTATGCCAGAGCAAAATAAAAAGCACCTGTACTATATAATCGTATCATAGCCTTCGGGTTTCGAGTAACAACAGCCTTTAGCAAAGCAGCAGCACCCTCTACAATACTTGGTTCCCCAGAAAGCATTGCCTTTTTTGTGGTGTGTTTGGACAAGGGAAAGAGCACAAGGATTAGAATCCAATTCAAACATACAATGTTCTAGGTCTAAAATTTAGAGCTTCATGCACATTAAGGAAATGACGAGGACATAAAACTTAAAACAAAATACACTCCTCAAAACAAACAGCAACAGAAAGAACCACATAATTTATTGCCTATTTATTCAATAAAACACTTAATGTTAATATCTAAGAAGCAAGAAGAAATTGAAACAAGTATTGATCTTAACATTCCAAAGCCAGATCACTGATCCAAGCCATTACAATGTTGAAACAGCTGGGGTAATTACCTGTGCAATGTGTGGAAGGCAACGTGGACTTGACAAGATCCATTTTACACGCGGAGTTGGGGTCACTATCTCTCCAGCATCATCCAAATCTGAATGTGCAGATACCATGCTATGTAATATGGACAATGCTGCTTCCCCAACCTGAATACAGAACCAATATCATAAAAAGTATCGTGATAACAGTAGAAATGAGAGGTCACAGACAAAATGTAAGATATCCAGAACAAAAATCACCGTATATTGAACTATATGAGGCACATCATATCTCTATTCCACATTATATAGATCTTTGGAAACCTTTTTATGGCAATAAATTAGTATGGGGATTGAAGAGAATCTTAAAAATCTACCTGGTTGTCCCACGAAATGTGAACAGTTCCCTGGTATTTTTAATACACATGTTTATAAATGGCACAATTGAAGTGTGAAGTATTATGGAAAAATATAACCAGGCAAAATCACTTTCAATAAAGCATTCTTTCCACAGCTTGCTTCAATGTTTTAAATTAAGAGCCAAAGATGACAGCATTAGTAGAAGAAAGATATCCTAAAAGCTGGAACCTGCTCTACTATTGCAGGCTGATTGTTGGACAGCACTGAAAAGTGCAAAACCCAATTTTAAATTAAATAAACAAAAAACAGTAAAATTAAAATCACAACAAACATTGATAAAGAGATACATCTGTAAATGTAGTCAGCATTATGTCATAATGACCAGGCTTGAATTAAGAGTTATGGACAGATTCAATTGCAAGCACACTGACCACCTTAATGTGAATTAAGTGTTATGTTTCATGATGACATTACCTGACTCGGTGTGAGAACAGGCACCCGAACAGCTAATGCCCAACGAAGTTCACGAATATCACGTAATCTTTTCCAGTCTAGCATTCCAGAAGCCCAGCACCTTGTTGTCCAATCGATTTCTTTCTTTGACCAAAACCTTCTGATAGCATCCTTCTCTAAAGGTCCCACTTCTTTACCATCCTTGTCTATATACATCCATTCCTTGAGTGGTTCCATGAAAGCAGTAGCAGCTATCAAATTTGACTGCAATGGGATAGCAGTCCTTTCTGAAGTTTCATGAACTACTGTCAGAAGATCAACTGATAAAACACACCCTCCAACCAAGACACAAGCCTCCACATTTGCTAAGACTTTCATTAAAACCTGCAAGAATGGTGAGATTCTGCTATTATTATTATTACTATAAAAATTTCAGTAGACATGCAATCATTTTAGACTTGGCGCATTGCTGTTCAATTTCACTCCAGCTCCTCACGGCCAGAAAATCCCATCAGTGAGAAAGCTAGATAAAGTAAACATCAATTCAATAGCATGAGTTCCAGACAGTTTTAGTTAGTTAATTGGGTCAAATTCAGATATCCAAACTAATCACAAATTTCAAAATCTTTTAACCTTTGGTCAATAGTGTACAAGCAGAACTAAGGAAAGACATTAGAAATTTAGGTCCTTGGGATACAAAAAAGGACACAAGTCTCTCATATGAATTATGGCAATATCTTGGTGATTACTGTGATTACCAAGCATATTGAGGGGGAGGGGGAGAGAGAGAAAGAGCAGGCATGAGTCGCATGACCATGACTATGTAATCCAAAGAAGAAACCAGTGACATCAAAATACAATGTGGAGATACAAATCATAATGACCAGGCAGGTAATAATAACTCGTTATTAATCTGGAAATAATATTTTGATGTACCTTCAAAAGAAGAAGGAGGCGGTTCCTCAAAGCTCTGTCGTCAGTCCTATCCAAAAGAACTGTAATGTGAGCAGTGCCCTCGAAAGAGCCTATTGTTTTGTGGTGGTGTTCATATACAATTGCCATTGCCCTTGCACAAAGCTCTCTAACTGAAGAACCTCCTCCTCCACCAAAGCCATCCAATCGCCCCATATCACACCAATCATCAGATGAGCCTAATTCATCGGGAACGGCCCCATCTACTGTAAGTCCAGTGTCTGCATCACATAAGAACCGATGATAGAGTGCTCTATAGAAAGCAACTGGGTCACGGAGAGGAAAATCCTGAGCCTTCCCACTACTTCCACTTTCAAGAAGCAATCGCAGATAATATTGACCTACACACACTTCTTTCGATAAGCTAGGGTAGCTAACAGAGAACTCAGAATAGTTCCAAGATATCTGTGGCACACCATCTTGCCCAGTCATAATCTCGACGGTTGCACCTCCAGGAGCAATATCTTCAGTACGTGCTTTCTCAATATCCAACTTATTAACCTCAGCTTTTAAAGCCTCTCTCAACTCTTGTCTAGTACGCTCGTTCCATATTAAATCTGCACGATTGTGATCAAGGCTAAAAGCTCGCCAAAATTCAGGCCAATTACAGAGTAGTCTGCCAGATCCAACAGGTGTGTTCTCAACAACAACTTGAGCAGGAGCTGGAAGTCCTGTATCCTGACTACTAAATCCATTGGCATCAGAATCCACAGTGGTTGGAGCATTAGATTCCAATGCATTGAGTGCACTCATTAATGGAGAATCAACTGAAGCAGCAATAGCTGAACGATCATTTTGTTGAAACCTTGTGGACACCTCACTGGTCACATTTTCACCTGTGTGGACAATAAAAGATTGAGTGGTTGAAGCCTGACCAAAACTTGGATCTACTACAGCTTTTAGATAGCCATTTGGCCCCTTAAAGATGCCAGGCATTGCTTGCCTTAATGGATCACCCACTTCATGGTTATTAGAGGAAGCTAAGGAATGCTCTTGAGACCCTCTCCCATTACGACTTTTCCTCCGCTGAAGTAGACGCCTCTGTTTCCTACTGGTCAATGAACCTTCTTGATTTGCATCGTCGGATAGCACTCCATCAGAACGGGTATGTAAATAAGCAACAAGCCCTGGAGGCAGAACTCTGGACAATAGATCTTCAGCTGGTTGATATGAATCTGCCCACAGAGCAACAAGCTGCCGGCTAACCTCACGCCGCTCACCAGCAGGAAGGTAGAACGCATGCAATAAATGCCTCAGCAAGGCACCGTCACGCAGAGCAGCACCACGCATAGACTCCGCTGCAATTGCATCTTCTTCAGCAATTGTCCGCATAACAACAGCAACTGTTGCCCTAACCCTTTCAGCAGGATGTCCAAACAATGCAAACAAACGGCGCTTTAAACCAGCCACTTGCCGTAACAACTCGACGAAAACTGCATACTGGGTAGTTTCACCATGTGGATCACATATCATTGCCTCAAGAACTTCAACAACAGCCATAGACAACAATGGTGATACGGACATAGGCTTCAATCTGTTGACAAGGATAATAACATAACCCTGATTAGCGAACAATACTGACTTAGTGTGCATAATTGTGGCGTGCTGCTCTCCTTTAGAATCAGTTAATACATTTGTGTCCCCTGGACCTCCACCAATAAGTACTGCAACAAGTCCTGCAGCCTCAGCAGCTACACCCTCCGACCCATTTCTAAGTAATCCCATTATTCTACCAACAGCTGCAGGAAAAGACATGACATGTGAAGCTGCACTTCTTGAAGCTAGCAATCTACGTAAACATGCAATGAAGCCCATCACTGTTGCGGCTGCCTTAGGTGAAGGGGGTGGCAAGGGAGGAGACTCTGGAGGAAGATTTGGAGTAGCTGGAAGCATAGTTATTAGGGCCATCAAAGTGACTTCTGGCACTTCAATGTTTGGAGGCACTCCAGTGTATAGAATGCATGCATTGAACTCCCTTATTCTACGCCATAATTTAGCTCTTGATCCAGGAACTGAACCACCTTCAGCAACAGCATCTTTGGCAGCTGTAGCTAGGTGTTTTAAATGCATGGATGCATTCTCCACATCACTAACTAGGCATTGTGGTCCAAATTGTAAATGAACTCTCCCACAAGGTGGATCAATACGATGGCCAGGCATTGTCAGCCTTGGTAATACAGGTACAGCACACTGACCCTTCAGAAATTATACTCAGAGGTCAATTACACTTTTAAGAAATTTTAGCAAACTTATCTGTCACCAGTAGAGTTCAAAAGTGAAACAATGGAGACATAATATTATTATACAAGTACGACCAATCCATATCTAAGAGAATACCATCTACGTACTTCTGTTTGCAGCATATCCCGGACTGCAGCAAGAAGGCTATCACGAGAAGTGCTTGCATAAACCTATGATCAATGCCAATGCCATAAACATTAAAAACTTAATTCCAAAAGAAATCAGAAAATCAGGATGAGAAGGAACAAATACTCACATGGATGGGGCATCCATCATTGAATTCAATTGCAAACATCTGAGGCTCTTCTGCGAATCGAACAAGAGAGCTTACGGTAGACAATGGACGAACAATAACAGCCTGTACGCATCTAATAAAAATTCTTACCATATGATATTAGTCTAATAAATACAGAGCATGTCATAAATATATAACATCAGACAGAATCTCAGACATGCATTCCATCCACCATCTTATACTCGAGAACTATAGAGTTACAAAATTTCATTGATTTAATTGCCTTTTCCTTTCTCGATAGTCCATTTCATACCATAAGCCAGTTCATTTTAACAATTGTAGATAACTCTTCAGGAGAAAGGAAACATTTTTAAGAGATAATGTATACTTAGAGAGCAAAAATCTGATGTACTCCCAGCACATGCTCAGCCTCCAAAAGAACAAAATAATAAAGTTATCTAATAGAATCATAAAAGGTAAAGACACAGCAAATATTAGAATGTTGTGTTAACCAGATCCGCAGATCCATGTTCATACACACGTATACATAAAATCCACTTAAGCATACATGTTAAGCATAAAAAATAAAGTAAAAATATGACTCGTTTATGTTGATGTAAACCACATTTACATAGGCTGATACCTAGGATGACATACATGTCTTAATGCAAGTGCATCTAACTCGGTAGCATCTAGCATTTACTTAAATCTATAAATAGAACGAGAATATATAAAATAAAAAAATACCAGCTTACTTCATAGTTCTCGGGGCGCCTTTCAACAAGAGAAACCTTTGTAAGAATGAGTTGACGAGATACGGCATCACCATGATCCCCGAGTCCACCTTTTGGACCAACTGCTAAGCTTAATCCTGGAACATTTAAAGTTCCACGAGCAGCGGACCGCAACCGAGTCACGGCCCAACCACCATAAGGGGTTTCTTCTGCACCTACCGCTTCTTTGGCTGTGCCCCAAAAGGTTAAACACTGTTAGGAGTACACGAAAATGGATGACAATAATGAAATGATTAACAGATGCAGGGATATATAATGAGCTACCCCTTCGTTTTAGATACTCAGCTGCTGTGACTGTCTGAGAACTATCCACCACAAGTGACAATCCAACTGTGGATTTAGCCGTTTTTGTCTGACAGAAATGTTCAGCAATACAATTGTTAACGTGAAATATTTTGCTAAAGCAACATGCCAACATCATCCAAATGCAACAACTATTATAAACATTATGGTGTGAAAACATACCAAAGTTGAGACAATAGCAGCATTTGTAGTTCCTGAAGCAGCTTGAAATGCTTTAGATTTTCTTCCATACAGCGGGCAAAGTATGAAACCTCCATGAGAAAGGAGAATAATAGCAGGGGAATCCATATCTCTAAAATCTAGGCACCAGCGAAGGTCTCCATTGTTTACTTCAATAACTTCAACCCCAGTATAAGTAACTTTCAATTTCTGTAAATGTCATAAGAGAGTACATAAAACAAATTAGTCCAACTACCAACTAATTAAAAGAATCAATGATAGTTAGCCCGCTAGTTAATATTTGTGCCATGTGTATGGGTAGTATCATAGATATTAATGAGGAGAGAATTGTTGTTCAAAATAATGCCAAAGTCATTTGATAATCTGTTAATCATCCAAAATCGCTTTGAGATGAACTGGATTACATCTAATTGGTTACTGATTTGATCTAGTTTCCCATGATCAAAGGTTGTGCAATATGATATGCAAGGGTGTCATTTCCATCAAATTCTATGTAAAAGCAAAAACACAGTCTATGGTCAATTTTGCTGATAAGCAAATCTTCAATCACATGACAGAAAATTAAGTGAATGCAAATAAAGGTAGTAATCAACTTGTAAGGGAACAAAGATCACAAACTCTTCTTATAATGCAATAACTAAGTCATTATTGTAATTGATTTTCAGATAAAGTCACTTTAACAGAATAAACACCTCACTAAATGAATCCAACAATTTTCTTTCCTTCCAAATTATGATGAACTATGCCTATACGTAGATCAATAAAATTTCCCTCTCTTAACTCCCTGCTTCTATCAAGCTCTATTCAGTCCCATATTAGAGATATACACTAGTTCTGAAGATTAATGACATGATTACTTAAAATAAAAGGCTATGTGTGCATGTGGCAGTATTTATGTAATGCAAATAAACTAATGGCTAACAAGTAACAATCAACCCATCTCCATACAGTTTTGCCAGACCCAGAATTAACACAAACTTCACAAGTGAGCCGAAGCCGAAGCTTGTGGTTACAAGCCAAAAATAATTTAATGCAAATAAAGGTCGTGATCAACTTGTAAATAGACTAACAAAGATCACCAAACCTTCCGACAACTATGCCATCATTGTAATTGATTTCCAGAAAAAGTCACTTTAACAGAAATGACACTTCACTAAATTATTCCAACAAAAATTACTAGGAATAATGTTGCTTTTGTTTACAATTTTCTGCCCTTCCTAGTTATCATGAACTATGCCTCTATGTAGATCAACAAAAAATCCCCTCTCAACTCCCTGCTTCTTTCAAGCCTTTTCTCCTGTCTCATATTAATATATGATTGTTAAATTTCCATATTGGGGTACACATATAATAGTTTGGGCTTGCCATACTAAAAGGTCAACCTTATTAGTAGGTTTTCACTTCCACCGTTATATGAACCTCATCTATTTTATATTTATCCAATGTGGAACTTTATCACCCACTTCAACAATGATCCTCTAACTATACTCGCATATCATACTTGAAAATCCAACTCTTTTTTCAAATCACAATTGCTTCTTATATCACCCACTTCAACAATGATCATCTAACTATACTCGCATATCATACTTGATCATCCAACTCTTTTTTCAAATCACAATTGATTCTTATAATATTTGATCTCATTACTATTGATCAAAAAAATATTTATTTAACCTCTGTTTTATTCTAAATTTTGCACACGGTAAAATATGGGACTACATAAAAGATAAATTTTATTTAAAAATAGATTTTGGGACATTAAATGTTGAGATAGAATAGTTGACGGATCAAACATAAATGTGTGTATAGTTGGAGGATCGATGAAATGTTTAACCCTTAGATATATACTAGTTCTGAAGACTAAGTACATGATTACTTGAAAGAAAAGGCTATCTGAGCATGTGGTAGTATTTAGGTAATGCCAATAAACAAATACTTCACAACCTACCCATCTGCATACAGTTTTGCATAAGTGGGCCCTGAGCCAAAGCTTACCGTAACAAGCCAAAAACTAATCAAGAATCAAACAGTTCAAGCCCAGAGTACACATTACCCACCAGTGAAGTTGCAATAAGCTAAGGCACACAAATATATCATCCAATAAATGAAAACATGGGTGAATACTGAATTTTATTTCTTCACCCCAATGCAACAGTACTAACTAACAAGCAATCCAAAACTCTACCTTTCACTATCACAATTACCAAATTCATAAGTAAAGGCAGCAACTTACAAAAGGAATCCACTCCGAGGTTCGCCGACGGAGATGAAGAACCGAAAACTCGCCAATTGGGGTCAACCTATTCCACCTAATCTTGTGCAGCTCCGTCAGTATACTGGCCCTGTACCTGGACGAGAGCTTCGTAGATTTAAACTTGCCGCGGCCATCGGTTCTGACGCTGATATTGAACTCAATGGAATTCTCGTCCCGGCCAAGAATCGGGGTGGCGCCCTCGAAATCGGAGGCAACGTCGTAGGAATTAGTGACGGTGAGGGTGGAAGGGTCCAAGGTGACGATCACAGAACTGGAGATGCACAGAATCCTCTTGTAGCGGCCGCGCCATGAGTGCTTGACGATGAGATAGCGAGCCAGGTACTCAGGCTCTTCAACGGGAGGAGAAGAGGAAGCAGTAGGGTTATTGGAGGAGGTCATGGAAGGAGGAGGAGGAGGAGGAGGAGGGCGTCCGAGGGCGGTGGGAGTCACAGTAGCGTCGAGGTACTGGAGGGTGTCGGTGCGAGGCACATTACGAGAGCCGAGATAGAACCAGTGTCCCGCGCCGGCTTGCGACGGCACCGCCGGAGACCGAGACTGATTCGCCCCCAGTTTATTCTACGGATTCGCCAATTGGATTGGACGGATCAATGGCGTCACCGACGAACCCTAATTCTGATCATGTGCCTGAAGATTGACGAAAAAAAGATGAATTTTTGTATCGATAATCTCGACAATTGTTTAACGGTGGATCAAAGGAGTGAAAATCGAATGAAAAAATAACGATCAAAATGGGGGTTGTGATCGGAAATTGATAGAGAGAACCGGACAGAGACAGCTAGGTGTGCGTCGTTGCGAGACGGGTACAATACTGTTCTGTGTCTGCCAAATCAATAGAACAGACGACGCCGTTTTTTCACCTATCGTTAGTTACTAAACTGTGCCACGTGTGGCACTCGTGCACTTTTGCTACCTTTACAACAGCTTCACCTGAGGACACATGGAGTGATGGAGATATTGCCTACTTCTGTCATCTCTATAAAAAATATTATCATTTTTGCTCAAAAAATTAAAGTAAAATAAAATCATGCAATCCAACACCCATTGTAGGACAGCGTAGCTGACAAATTGTGTCGTAAATATGATATGAAATTAGCGTATTTTAAATCAAATATTTTATAATTGTGTCGTGTTGTGACACGCTCGACACACCTATTAAAGGTAAAATTGTAAATTATTTCTAATTACATGTCAAAAATGTTGGTTTCATTTTACAGAATGTGTTGGTTGATGTCCGTGTCAATACGGCTAATTTAATTACCATGATGAACGTTTCAACGCGACAATGTTCCTTTTTTATAGGGCACCCCCGGGAACAAATCCAGTGAAACGTTTCAACGCGACAAGGTTCTTTTCTTTAGGGCGCTCCTAACGGCGCATACTTTGATTTCACGTTTCTGTAGAATATATACAAGAATGATTTATTTGCTTACTTGACTCTTGACTGGCAGGAAACAACCCTAATATGAACTTTTAATGGAATATACAGAGTGGCGCGTTACCTACAACACTGCACGGGTCGATAAACAGATTGCCAGCTCCAGATGATAATTAAGGTTTAAATTTTAAAGGGTAAATTACACGTACCTACCCTCAACTATACATCTTTTAACCTTGAATGTAACTTTTGGATACCCTAAACTATACCAAACATCTTTCCATCCATGTTTCCGTCAGTTAAGTGATAAAATGACCTAAATACCCTCCTAAATAAATGAAAAGCAGTAGCCAAACAGGTCCTTATAGCTTTAAATGAAAAAAAAATAAAAAAAACAAACAAACAGACCCTAACCTAACTGTACATGTCTTCTTCTTCACGATGGAGGCGACGCACAGAAGCTCCGGCCGGCGACGACATAAGCTACGGCCGGCGAAGAACAAACCCACTCCGACTCGTGCACCGGCAGGGTCACTGCTCGTGTTCGCGGCCCCCAACACATCACAGGCGAGACGTGATTTCGAAGCCTTAACGT
>JAYMTF010000951.1:0-28008 GCA_036897485.1 Pelargonium nanum | reverse complement strand
TGTTGCATCTTCGAGATTCTCTTCCGGATGATCTTCTCCATCATCTGCACTGTCCTCGTCATCGTCGCCGTCATCGCCGTCATCCTCTGGTTCATCTTCCGCCCCAACGTCGTCAAGTTCCACGCCGCCGACGCCTCGCTCACTCAGTTCAATTTCACCGGCAACAACACGCTCCACTACAATCTGGCGCTGAACCTCACCGTCCGAAACCCTAACAAGCGCCTCGGGATCTACTACGACCGGATCGAGGTCAGGCCGTTCTACGAGGGCCAGAGGCTCGATTCGAAGACGCTGACTCCGTTCTACCAGGGCCACAAGAACACCAGCACGCTGACGGCAGCGTTTTCCGGCCAGCAGGTGGTGGTGCTGAGCGGCAGCGCGACGAAGGAGTTTGATAAGGATAAAAGTGATGGGGTTTACGATATTGATGTGAAGCTGTATCTGAGGGTTAGATTCAAATTTGGGATTTTCAAGTCTCCGCATTATAAGCCGAGGATCGATTGTGGTTTGAAGGTACCTTTGAGCTCTGTTAATGGAACCTCCAATTATGTTTTTAAAAGGACAAAGTGCGATTTTGATTTGTTCTGAAGATTTTGGTCGCCTGTTCATGTTTTATCAATTTTTCATTTTATGTTGATATTGTAATATTTAATTAGCTATTTAGTTTTGATTATAATATTATACAGGAATAATGAATTTATTTTTTGCTATTTTGTCTATGAATTGTTTGCTTAGCCGTTACGCATTTTCTCTCTATCTCTCTAGTTGAATAGTTCCAACTATACCAAAGGCCAAAATGCAGGTTGGAATTTGTAAATTGAAATCAATAATAATGCATTCTTTTTTATAATGTAACTATAACGGCTAGTTGGTGAAGTTAGAGGTTAGCTTTGTCAATCCAAACAAACTCAAAATTGCCACCACTAATTAGAGGTGGCAATTTCTAGTTTTGGGCCTATGACAGAGTGGATAGAGCTAATCTAAATCCGACCCGAATAGTTTCTGGTTCATTCAGGTTTTGGGTCAATCGATTTTATACTTAATATACATAATATGTGTGAATTTGTCTGATCGGATCGTATTATGTGAGCATGTTAGTTCGGATCTAAATTGCGCTCTAGCCTCTAGGTGTAATATAATATAATGTCATAGCGATTGCTGGTGAGACTATGATGACGATACAAGGGTCGGAAAATGTTACAATTCCAACACAATTATTGTAGTTACAGGTAAATATAGATGAGGTAAAAGGTAAATATAGGAGTATCCTTGTAGTCTAGAGTGGTTTACTTATATTGCACCTTTGCTTATTAGAATATGATTATGACATAACCTCTGTAGCCTCCACATATCCAATGTTAACTCACACAAATTTAAAAAATAGTGACCAATTTAGAAAAAATTGTTAATTTCATTAATCATACTCAACTGTTGCTTGACATTGCAACACATAAATAGTAAAGACATAAACCATGTACTTCACTTTTGAGTAGTGCACTTCAATCAACTAGCTAGCACTAATTTATCCAATAAATCACCAACTCAATTATGCTAATACACCACTACGTCATTTAGATAGAGCCAAGAAGCCATATATAGAAATGTTCGACGGCAATCATTAACTCAATCACAAACTGAATAGCCTACAACTTCACAACTACTAGATGAACCATAAAATACGCAAGATCATATATAAGTGTCCTTTTTATATATCACAAGATTGAGTTGCGTGCTATATTTCTTCAACTTTAAATGTTGATTTATGATGTTTTCCTAAAATAAAAGATTCACATAATTGATTTTGATGATGCATATGATGCGAACTTTAAGCTGCAAAAGTTTGGCTTCATTTTCAACTAAACATGAATCTAAATTCTCCATGACACCTAGCAATTTGTGGTAGTAAGAGGTTTTTGGGGGCATTTGCCCCCACTAAATTTTTTTTTTCATAAAATACTTCATTTTCTTCTTCATTTTTTTTAATTTGTGCATGTTATTTGATAAAATTTAACTTTTGCCCCCACAATATTCTTGAATTTTACCTTGAATATTTGATAAATTTTCATTTATTTTCCTTCAAAAAACAAAAACTCTAGATTCGTCCCTAAACGACAACTAGTTATAATTTTTTTCATCTATAATAAGAATCAAAATTGGGACCGATTCGTTCATGCCTTTCTTATACCGCTTTTAACTCGCTTGAATTAAAGAGTAGAAACAAAGTAAAAAATTCTTGTAATTACAACATATAAATAGTAGAGAAATAAACCATGAACTCTAATTTTAAGTCATACTCTTCAATCAACTAACTAGTAACTATCACTAACTCTATTAGGCTAACTGATGGCCACTACAACATGCAAGACAAACACTAAATTGTTCGCAAATACATTATACAATTCTACCATAAGAATTGGGATTACAAATTATTTTCTTATAGAAAAAATATGGTGGTTGGATACTGACTCTAGCACCTTATAGAGAATGCCTCATGTTCCCGAGCTAGGTTTATGGACATATTTGGTTACCTTGTCAATTTTCACGACCTCATAAATAATTTTTTACTGATATATTAATTAACGTTAAACTCATGTTATATTTATCACATGAAAACTATTTTTTGGTTTTTGAAAGCTATCAGATGAAGACTGATTATAAAAAATAAAAATAAAAATCCTTTAATTCATAGATAATCACAAAAAGTTTAGATTTATAGATTATCTCAAATCATCAATCTTTAGTAATTGAGCAGTCTCAATCTCATTCTCGTTATCACCAAATATTTTATATTTGTATTGTATGATAGTCAAAATTAATAATATTTCTTTAAATGCTTGACTTTGACCAATTAAATATGTTTTTATATTATTTTGCACACTTGTATTATTAAGGTATCTTTTATTCAACCTTATAGGCCCGAGCCCAGACCAAGCCCAAGCCCAAGCCCAGACCCTGATCATGGTTCTGATCAAGAGACTTTAATTTACACGTGTCAGGATGCTGCATGATTCTTGTATCTTACGCCAACAAGTAAAAGCTAACAACGGCTACAAAAATTAAACACTTTGCTTGTGAAGACGAAGACGTACTTTGATTCAGACTACTACCAGAGTAATTAATTTTCACCTACATTTCACCCCACCATAAAAAGCTACAATTTAATACCCCATCACAGTCAATTTATGTTAGTACAACAGTAACGCTGCAGATCATGCCACGTCATACAAACCCCACCATCTTTACAATCCCCTTAATCTACGTGTCACGATCAAACGTCTAATCAGTCACTGTTGTACCAAAAAAGAGACGTACGTGACGCTATTCAACCACCTGCTACATACGTCATCACCGGCCGGCAACATTTCCCGGCGAACCCTCTACGTCGACCACTTCTCCGACGAACTCTCGAGTCGGCGACGGCGACGGAGTGTAGTACGGAGGAGAAGCACAAGGCGTAGCAAACGGCGTCGCTTCTTCTTCGTCTTCTTGAATCGTAACCACCACCTCCGGCAGCGACCCGGCGGCGAAGCCGTCGTCCATGGATACAGTTCGGGTCTTTCTTCCCTTTTCCGTGGAAGAAGAATAATCAGATTCCAACCCTTCTCGCTCCTCTTCTCTGATGGTGAACAAGAGCCTCGACGCGCTGTACAGTCGCTGCCACTTCTCCAGATCCTCCAGCACCTCCGCCCGGCGGTCGCGAGGCTCTCCGGTCGGGTCGGGTCGCGGCGGAGCCGCGTCGGGTTCGACCCGGGACTGTTTTTTCCAGCAGAAGAAGTAGAGGAGCTCCTTGGACGGCGTGAAAGTTGGGTCTTGATCAGGTGAGAAGACTGCTGGGTCGCCGGCGGCGGCGTCGAGGGTTTGGCGGTGGAACTTATTGCGGCGCCAGAGAACGTAGAGAACCGCGGCGAAAAGGGCGGCGAGGAGGAGAGCGAAGACCACGGTGAGTGCGATTCTCAGCTTGCCTAAACCTTCCATGGCTAGCTAGCTCGTAGCCTTCTTAGGTTCGAGTTTCGTTTGTTACGTTTAATAAAAAAAACTAGCTCGTAGCTTGATCGATCAGGACGTAGAGAGGTTCTTGTGTATTTGAAATAAAGGGTCAACGGGTTCAAAACTAAGAGATAAAGAAGGGTTTTTTCTCGGAAATGTGGCTGTGAAGAGTGTCGAGAGTTCAGTGATGTTGATGATGATGACCTGGACGTTTAGGGCTATTGTTTTTTGTTTTATACTTATATATGTATTGTGAGAAGGCTTATTTATGAATTTATAAGAAGTCTGGGGATGAGTTTTGCAAAACTTGTTCGTATAGGTTAGTATCATGAAAACACTTTTTAAAATACTGGAGAGACCCAAGAGCTCGGCTAAAATACCAGAGCAATACCTCAATGTTCCATGATTTTTGTAACAATTAACCAACAATGTTACGAGCAGATTTATGTTAATTTTGATTCAAAAGTTAACAATTTTAACCCATTTGAATCATAAAAAGTGTTTGGTTGGTGGGGAAAACATAGGTTTCAACAAGTGGATTTGGATGAGCAGCAGTTGAAATTGCCAACTGAATGACAAAATAGGGCGCAAGACAGATTGGAGTTGAAAAGCAATTTGTTGTTAAACCAGAAGCCCCAACAAAAATACAAGAAAATAGGACAATATAGTTGTGGATATGGTTTCATAATTGAAGTTAGGCGGATGAGACGTTACTGTCCAAGCAAAGTTAACTAGATATTTACTTGGCAACGAAGGCCACGGGTGTAAATATTGAGACAAATTAAAATAACGTACATGTTTCTTCAGTATTTTTCATCTATTATATTGTGTCTAAAAAGTTACAAAATATAAATGAATGAGTTGTTTTACGTAATTCGTTTATGGCTCATATCCAAATTGTCAGATCTAATTAGATATATAATTACGCAGAGATGGATGAGATGTTCGTTAATCATGGCAATCCAAAATATAAAGTAAAAATAAATTTATGGACATAATTAAAGTGAGAAAGAAAGAGAAGGTGCATGGTTTCTTTTCCATGCGTGTTGCTTGTAGTAATGATGTGGGTCATGTGAAATTATAATGTCACTTTGTATTAAATTTGGGTGACAATAACCAAGGTTTAGTATGATTCGGTCAAGTTTGGATTAGATCAGTTTACATATGGGCCCACCTCTGCGTGACTGTGATCTTGCTTATTATTTACCCGTGTATGTTGTTGGGGTGGGTCTGTATCAGTGACTCAATTAGCATCAATAATGTATAAATAAATATTGTCTAATGGATATATAAAATAGGAAAAAAAATGCTTGAAGAACCTGGAAATAATGAGCAAATGAAATAATCCACGATGTTTATGACTCACAAAATTATTAATATGTATAGATAGTAATTTACAATTTATACCATATGTCCATTTCAGAGTCAACTGAAGAGTACACATCATACAAAATCCGCCATTCTATCTATTTAGGACACAATTATTTTGTAAAATTTCCTAGTTTATGCTACACTACAGCACAAAATTTCATAATGGCAAGAAAGAAATAAAGGAATATATTGGTTAGTGTACTAAGACTAACTTACAAAACCTTGTATTGGAGCTTCACTCACCTTAATCATCAGATATATTTCCGAGATAATTATCATTTAGAAATGGAGCGAGAATGCTCTCAACCAAGGATCTCTGCTTACTCGTTTCCTTAAGTATCAACATGCGAGCAGCTTCACAAGCCTCCCTGCTAGTAAAACCAAGTGTCCATTTCCCATCTGCTGCATGATCTGATATCTTGGAGTTCTGACCTCTGCTTTTACTTGCATCCGATCTGGGTTTGGCGTCTCTTATCTGAAGATGAAGCCACGTTGGATGACCCTCATCGATCTTTGGCTGTTTCAAATAATTTTATTAAATGGTAGACTAACTTGGTTAAAACCCTAACAATTGACTCGTCGTACAAAATAATTGCACAATTGTAGTATAAAGTAAAAGTTGCAGCATGGAGAATTGGAGACTTACACTCAACCCAGCCAATGGAGCAATAGCAATTACAATTCCTCGTCGACTACGCAAAGGATGTTTTTCCACAAGAAGCAATTTACCAGATACCCCCCTTGTCACTGGTATTATGTAGATGTCTCTAACTCCAGCATTGGAAAATGCAATTTGGCATGGAATTCCAGATCCTGAAATAATTCTATAATGTAAGAGGATGAAAGAGCATGAGATATGAAACACAAACTTAAGGTTCTCCAGGAAGATACTTACCTAAAGCCACATCCGACCCAAAGCTTGCCGATGACTGATCTGCAGCATTGCTTCTTCCTGATTCAGCAGAAATGCTCATCAGGCTAATCGAGGGTTTGTCAAGTAGATCCCCTTTGATAATAAAGGCCTTCAGCTGAAGATGGAGAATGAAAACCTGGATGGAAATAGTAAAGTGTTATGAAAACCTGAAAGCATCTGGTCACCATTTTCTGTTCTATCATATGTAGAACACACAAAAATGTAGGCAAGACATCAATTTTTTTTTATTTTTTTATTTTAAAAGTTGAGCTACACAATAGGGGTAGCTCTCCCCTTTAAACCCAAAATCCCACCCCACCCGACGCAATGGGATTTGAACCCACAACCTCCCACATGGAGATGTGTGTCTTGACCATTGCGCCACCCCCTAGGGGGCAGACATCAAATTGAAAATTACAGGAGTCACAAAAATATTTAAAATTTCTGACTTCTATTGCTGAAGGAATCACCACTTCAATTCTTAAAAACATGCAAGAAGGTTGCTCCAGTTTGGAATTGTATAATATTGATTATCATTCTAGGCACTTAGGAAAACCCACATGTCATACTTGTTTCTCTTCAAATATTAGAGTTCTTGTATTTACATTTCTATGTTTGATAGCATGGAGAGTATAAAACTAATAATGCACTATCACGACAATGATTTATCGTCAAAACTCATTTAATCTAAATAAATAAGAATAATAGATAAAACCTTGACTGTGTCAACCATCCTTTGCCAAGAAAGACAAGAAGCTATATAACCTGCAAAGCATAAATAACAGTTTTAAATTATCTAGCGGTCTACACAAGTGTTAAAGTTCAACAAAACGAGTACAAAATAGAACAAAACACGCACAATTACAAAAAATTAAGGAATCATCAATACGTATAGTACCATCAGTGGTTTGTTGACAGGCAGTAAGCTCCAGTGCAAATAATGGATCTTTGTGTTGGGATGATTCCTCAAGGGCTGTATTCAACATCAAAATAAATCTAATGATTCCATGTTTTCTCACATTTAAACCTAATTATACATACTCTAGTACGCCGTATTTCTTTTTCATTTGCCTAGATAGAGCAGCTGCTAAGATCACCACCCAGGGATACTCTGGGTTTCCCCAAATAAGTGATGCTATACCACCTTGTAAACAGAAAATGCAGCCCCAACCATGAATTGAATTAAAACAGTGAATACCTGTTTTACAGCTCGCCCATTCATTTAACAATGTATCCAGTATATGATCAAACCAGCATCCATCAAGTTCCTTCTGAAGACATACACGGGACTGCTCGCATGAAGTCTGTCAATGGCAACTAAAAATATAAAACTTTAGAAAGTTTAAGATGTAATGATAAAATTTCCATGAAGACATTACAATAGGAGCAACGGAAGCCTCTCATTTCTTTGAGCATGTAATTGAAATCTATAGCTTGTAATTCCTACAGGTTACATACAGCTAATGGGAACTACAGTCAACTAAGAGATCCGTGTAAAATTCATACTGCATCTAGAAAGAAAAATATAAATGTGAATTGAGAAAGCAAATCTTGCAGAAAGACAGAAGAATGTCTGAAATTGGACCAACAAGTATAAAATACAGTAAAAATTATATTTATATTTTGTGTATTTGCCTATATGGGCATTAGTCTCTTGCGCAAACAAACGCTTTTTTCCCTAATGTTTCGTCTGCATTAGACAGGATTTTGTTATATGACTCCGTTCAATACAACTATTTATATATTGTAAGTTTTAAAAACAACCTCTCAATCATTCAAGACTAGTCTTCATTACTTTTCATGACTTTTAACCCAACCAATTTCTTGGGCAATTATCCACTCAGATTTTCTTCTCCATATACCTTAGTTTCACATGACTGTGCTGATCAAAATATGCAGAGCAAAGATCACCCTCAATTTTGATCTATGAAAAACTTTGTATCAACAAAATTGATATGCAAGAAAGCAGGAAAACATGCCTATACCCTTAGAAAGGGAAAGACAATATAAGGGAATAAGTGAATAAACAAGCCTATTGTATTCCTTACATTGAATATGTGCAAACTACTATCATTTAGCCAGTTTCCTTGAAGAAGCAGTAGTTTCCGTAAAAACCAACCTGCACTGCATTTTGCAGGTACAGAAACTGGTGCCTTGCTTGATAAAACCTTTAACAGGGCATTCAAAATCTGTAAAATAAAATAATAGGCTTAGCATGAAAACGATAGAGCCATTTAACCAAAAAATGCATAGACACATTTTAAGTGGAAGAGGCAACAACAAATGAATATAGCTCATATCAACCTGAGGCATGAAACTCTCAAAGATACTTCCATCCACCACCTTTGAAGCTGAGATGTTGCAAGTCTGCAAATCAATATATATGATATTCAGTCAAGGATTAGTCAAAATTACTCTGAATGTTACCAGATCCTTCAAAGTGAAAATCACATTTTGTTTCTGCAATGTTACAAATTTAGAAATTAAATTACTCAATATCTGAGAGACATAAAATGTTGCAGAGACAGATCTTAAGAGTACATATACATGTCAAGCAAAGGTTACCACTTCTCCAACATCTAGGCAAAACCAACATCTAATTAGACTATTAGAGTTATCCAGAAACAGAAGCCATTGAACATATATGTTCCTGGAAGCTTACAAATTTTAATTGCAAAAAAACTCTCTTGAAATTATATATTGATGAAAAAGAACAGGTGCTTTCTATATCAGTTTAAGAAAACCTTTATTAAGTATGACATGCCGAGAAAAATATTCCACTCATGCAAGTAGATGTAAGATTTAATATTTACCTCTGTTTCTTGCAATTCACCTAATCCAATTGTTGAAGCCAGCACATGATCAAGATCTGCACAAATATAAGTAAACAAAAAAATAAACAAGATGGGATAGATAGTTGATTTCCCGATCTTATACTAGGTTAGGATACCTTTATTTTCAGCTACAATAAGCAACAAGAACAGAGATGCCAGCAATAGATTGTAATCGTCGGAGAAAATATATGCAAGTAGGCCAATCCTGCACCAAGAAACAGTTCAATGATAAGTATTATGGCCAAAGTACATGTTCAGATATCAAACATGAACATAGTTTTTAATAGCAATACCACCAAATAAATCAATCGTGCCAAAAGTTAAATGAATAAATAAAAAGAAAGACAACTAGGATGAATTGTAATGCAAATCACGAAAATCTATAATAAAATCATCGACAGCTTTACAAGAAAGGAATATAACTGGACCGTGTACGCTGACTTCCATTCCAAAAAGTGATGCATCAACCGGAACAATTTGGGAAGGAAATATATAACTTGTATGTAAAAGGTTCAATTTTAATTTAGTCATAAGACTAACTGATGATGGTGGACAGAGTCAAGTAGAACTATAACTATTCCCATAACTATTCTTCAACGCTATTACTTTTTGCAAGTCCACACTTTGCTGCATTCACAATCATATAGACTCTTGCATTTATACATGCTTATTCATATATAAAAGGAACTCAAGTAGAAAACCAAAGTAGCAAAATAGTACCAACCTCTCCATAGACATACTATCACCAGGGCAGCTGACTAATGGAGAATCAGATGGTATCTTTTCCACCAAATGCCCAAACAGATGGTTCCAAGTAACATTTTCAGATCCTTCACACTCTAGGTCAGGGCATACCAGTCGATCCAAATGAGCGAAAAAAGAATTAGCATTGTGACTGTAACCATTGGTATTGCCTTCAGCAGCATCTCTCACACTTGAGGTCATGTAACAATATAAAATTACACCTGCTACAGCATTAATTATGTCCTTCCCACCAACAACTTGAAGAAGACGAGATACTATATACAGAGAAGTAACTGTAGATATATTTGGGCCCTGATTTGAAAGTCCAAATGTCACATGATTAGTAACAAAGAATTGAAAGAAAAGAAGAGCAATTCTTAGCACGCCTATGGAATTGATATATTGGATTTAGTCAAGTATTTGGTTCTTTTGATAAATTTTGTTTTAAAGATTAATCCAAATTTGGAGTTCAGGGAGGGAGGTATGTGGAAGTAGAAGATGAAGCCAGTGCCTAAGCTTTCTTCAGCTGGCACACTTGCAACATTACTCACTGAATGAAACATTGAGTGATACAGAGCAGTAAGAAGAAGAATGTGAAGAAGATGTCTCACATTACTCTGCTTTAGCTCCAGTAATTGGAGCAATATAGGAAAGACAAGTATGTTGAGAAGGTTCTGGGCAACCAATCTACTCAAAGAAGACGCACCAACAGACAGTATATCCTTGAAATAGTATAGATCATCTACAAATTTATCAGTTTCTAGCTGTAGTTCTTTTCTCTTTTCTTCAGTGCATGTTTCCCTGCATCAAAATAAAGCGGATACCCCTCATAATGATACCTTTGCAATTAATTAGCAATAGATATTCTAACAATCGGTACAAGATTCACAAATGGATTGGTAGGAACATACTCTGTAGCACGGACAACGAAATCTAGATGAATGCATTGTTCTCTTAAGCTGTGAGCCAAGTTTGAGAAGTATTTTGAGACTGGAGGGGATGTTATATATTGATATGTCATATCGTCGCTAACTGCACAGCAAAGAAAGGATACAGTTGCAAGACACCTTAATAATTCATATAGCTCTGTTCTACTTGCAAAGGCAAAGAAAATCAAAATATAATACCATTATATATGCTGAGAGTTAATGCACGAACAGCTGTCTGAATCATCTTTTCCCCATGGTCAGCAAATTTAAGGGCTTCATTATACAGGGGAAATGAAACTACAACATCCTGCATCAGGAAGAGAAAAAATGAAGAAATATTACACAATGCAATGGCTGAAACTCAACCGATTAAACATGTGCGCTTATGTTGGTTTCTGTTAACTGTGGGTTCCAATAGAATAAATAAGCTCACTAACCAAATTAGCTCAAACGTCCTAGACATTTTTGGAATTCTTATGTATGCCTGACAATTGCTCATTGTCTATGATTGGTGCTACTCTACCCTTAAATATATTAAATGAAAAGAGACAACACCCGGCTACATGATCAGCATGTTTCTCTAACAAATGGGTTGCATAATAAGCATTCACACAAGAATATACTGTCAACCCCCAATAGTAAAATCAACATTCTACACAGAACATGTGAAGCAGCTATAAGGAAGTGGTGCATCAACATATTAACGCAATATATATACAAATCAGCTAAAGCTTTAACTTACCCCATGAACCTTTACAAGAAGACAGAGGGTGTCTCTGTTTACTTTGCCACTGACTGCTCTGATTATGAAATAAGTGAATGGTAAGGGGAGCAGGGAGAGAAAAAACATGGAAAGTCGTCAGAACCAAGTCAAAATAAACACTTCGGAAAGAAATTGGAAATGTGCAAAATACGCTATAAAATCTGAGAATGAAACTTGAAATGCCTTTTTCTTTATTTTATCATTGTTTGTGTGTGTGAAGGGACAGAGATAGAACCTTAAAAAGGAAACATAATATTGTGCTAGATCTCCCTTGTCAAATTCAAACTTATGTGCTATGATGCCATTGATATACTCGTTGCTAAAACAATAATCTGCAGCAGACAATCATGAAAAAATAGAGAGTCAAGGCCACATCTAACACACACACGTGGAGGAAATTAAGATAAAAGTCATAGTTCATGCAGTTATTTTTTTTTATTTTTGCAAATTATAATAGCTTCCACATAACATAAAGCCTAAACACACATGATTAGACATGGGAAGAATGGGAAACCCTTAAGAAGCCAAAACTCACATGAAGGGAAAACCTAAAAATTCTAGTAGCTTAGCACACATATTGGAGCTTAGGTCTAAGTAACTTACAAATTGCTTGATCGCTGTCCAGATTTTGTATCATTATACTTAAATATTGAAGCAACGGTGCCTCAATTCTTGAATTTCTACTAATCTTTAGTACACGGACAAATTCTGCTAATACTTGGCATTCCATAAAGCATCTGCAGAAAATAATATAATATATGAAGTTGTTCTTGCAAGTTGCAATATCTCCAAAATCTCCATAACTATATCTATGAGAAACAGTATTGTGATAGATTCATACTCGAAAATCAACGGGTCATGCCTATCGCCATAGGTAACTATCTCCACAATTGACTGTAGTATATCTATAACTAATTCCTGAGAGAGAAATAATGAGCAATGTGAGACAATATACAAGGAAAGAGAAAACAGTAATCAAATTATAAATATTGGACAAAATTATTAGGTTGCTTGAGTTACCCTATTATGCTTATGCACCACTTTGATCTCCCGCAATTCTTGAACAACATGTCTACATTCACAAAAGAATCAAATAAACTCAGTGATATTGAAGATACTAATAACAAGATTGAAATGACAAAAACTAAACAACAGACGACACATTACTTCAGCCATAATACTCTCGAAATGCAAAATCGAAACAACAATCTCATGAAAAGCATAATAACGTACATTAGAGCTGACACATCCAATTAACCACCTACTGATCCAGATTGCTACACAGTTTTCCAGTTACAATTACACTTCTGAATACACTTAATCACAATTTGTGCATACAAGTAAAAGGAGCAAAAATCTTAGCTCTACTCGAATGTCAGATTATGATGGAAATAACTAGTAGTGCATTGAATTGCAGTAGCTAACAAGTGGAGCATGCAAATCAAACCGAACCTAAGACATTTGAAGCAAGAATTGCGCAGCAGAGAGTAAAGTAGAAGGCGTGGGGGTGAGAGGGAAGTTACTTGAAGTATTGCAGAGAGAAGCGATCGGAGGGGCGCCAGAGAGATCGCCACATGGTGGGAGACGCCGAGCGCGAGCAGATCAAATTGAGAGATAAACCCTAGCCCTGGTAGAGTTAATGAAGAAGAAAACAAGAAATGAGAGTTGGTTTTGGGTTTGGCATTGGAGAGAGGGAATGGGAAGTGGACGCCCGTAGGCCGTAGCATCAGTATTGTTGTTTGGCTGTTTGGTAAGTCAGTCAGTTTGCGTTGAAAGTGGACAACCAACCTTTCAACGTTTTCTTTTCTTGTGTTGATTCCTTCACAAGTTTTAAGATTTTTTTTTTTCTTCAGATTTCGCAGTCGCTTTACTTTCTCCAACCGTTTATTTGGGCCAAAGGCCCAGCAAAGGGAGGCGTCTACTAAAAGCAACGAACCTTCTTTATTTCAGGTGTGCGTTACTCTGATGTGAACTGGTTTTGGGCCGGACATTATGCCCAAGTCAACTTTGGCGTTCGCAGGCCCAAAAAGAGAAAATTGAAGCGGCGCAAGTAAGAAGCCCAACAAAATTTGAGTTCAGTAGATAGTATATGTACTGCAAGGCTCAAAGTTTTGCAAGGCCCACATAACACAAACTAATCAATAAAACACTAACTAACCCAAATGATCCTTGGCCGCACCAACACTTCAATTGGTAAACTAAAACGGTAAATTTTATATACTTAGTTTTGACTAATTGATTCAATTTGGGGAATTCAGAGTTTTTAATTTTTTGTCATTTTCTTCACAAACTATATATTGGAATGATGTCACGGCTGCGGCTCCTTGGGCGGCAGCTAGGGCAATCGTATCGGAGTGGTTGTGTCTCTCTCATGAGAGTAATACCATCAGGGTATCTAAGGAGGCGGCAGCGGAAGGTTTAGGGTATCAGCTTCATCATCGGAGATTGAGGCTATGGCAGAGTTCATTCCGGGTTCGCAAAGAGTAGCAGTGGCAGTGGAAGGCGGAGACGGTGGCCCTCGTGTAGCAGGGAGACCGGTTCGAGTGAGTGGGAAGTTTCCGGTTGTGTGTGGGAGTTTTGCGGGTTCGCAGTTCGGGTGGGAGGGTTCGCCCAGTGCCCCTCATCTGTTCCTTTGGGTAGTACCTAGGTATTTTGGGTACGATGACTTTGAAATAGGTTTCGTCTCTTTAGAGACCGGTTTTATTTTCGTGCTTTTAAATTTTGCTTTTAAGTTTCGTAGTTTTGGATTTCTTTTTGTTTTAGGATGGTTTACTTTTGTTACGATGTACTGCTTCGGATCCGGTTAATAAATGGAACTTCTCCTGCTTTTATCAAAAAAAATATATGTGTTAAAAAAAACAAAAAGTTTTTTTTACTGTGAAATACATAAAAGTTAAAGATCTACAACATTATGTTATTGGACTATTTTGATTCCGATCCGTCAGCAATATAGATTTTGGGCCATGCGGGCCCAACTTTTGCCGGCCGAATTTGGCCCATTATTTAAAGCACTTGTGAGAACAAAGACATCATTCACTCATAATCCGACGCGTGTTCCGTGGGGTCCACCACTGGCCCACAAAAAGTCATTGGTCAAACCATAGTGACAAAATGGTCCTGAGCATGGACGGTGGTGATGCTTGATTTAGCAAATCAATCAGCACTAGACGACAAGAGAACAATTCGCCAACCAGCACGGCTCTATATTGACAGAAACCGACCGACCAAAGTCTCAGATTCACACCATTTTCCTTCAGTTCACGCACTGCACACTGCACTGCTGCGAAAATGGCGGGCGAGATTCGATTCTTCGAGCTCAACACCGGAGCTAAGTTCCCTTCCGTCGGCTTAGGTACCTGGCAGTCCGATCCCGGTGTCGTCGGCAACGCCGTCGCCGTCGCCGTCAAGGTACTCTCTCTCCCTCTCTCTGAATTGGAAAGGCCAATTGCATGAACGCGTTTGCTACTTGTAACGAAATCTGGAATGGATGCATGCGATGGCGCTTTCAGTTTCGTGATCAACGGTGAAAATCCGTACAGTCACACGAATATCTTATTGTTTCTGAATTTTGTTGAGTAATTATTTTCCATAATTGTTACATTTATGCCGTTCATGGATGAGCGAATCTGTGACTGTGAGCAGTTGGTTTGATTTTCATGTTCTAAATCCTAGTTCGGACTCAGTCTTTGACGTCTGATTTTGATTATAGCTCAAATTGGATAGAATCTAGTCATTCATGAAACGTATGATTTGAAATAAGAATTATGAAAAAAAAGTGAGTTAGTTGGAGGTAAAGATCGTCTTGGTTGTGCATGCATAAACGATGAATTTGGTATGCTATTGAAACTTTACTTCCTGTTCTCAATTCATAAACTAAATAACGGAGGAATCGGATTGATTGATTTTGATGTATGGAAATTTTTATTAGCCAAGGTTCAATTCAGTGGGTACAGAAATTTGTATCAAGGATCTTTAGGCTTTTGAACTTATTGTGAAAATAAATCCTGTATCATCATTCCATGTGTATGGTTCTTGACCACCCCTTTCGGTTATGTGTTTGATTTGAAGGATTATGAACAAGTCTTAGCTAGCCATGTTTATGTGTCATTGCAGATCGGATATCGCCATATTGACTGTGCTCAAGCCTATGACAACGAGAAGGAGGTATTGTAGTAAGATATAACTTTGAAATTTGATGTCATTCCTTTATTCTTTCAAACGACCAAGTCCTCTGTTCTTTCCATCACATCTTGTACTTATTTCTCTTTATTGTTTTATCATTAAACTAGGCACAAACATCCCTAAGCAACTCATAACATTAGGTATTGGTAAGCAATCTGCCAAGCCGTATTGTTTGTGCTTTTTGTGGATACTGCCTCATGTTTGTACTGGAAATACAATTCCATAGGCATCTTCTTTTTGATGCTTGTCCTTTTGCCTTTTGATCCAAAGGGGTGTCTTTGTAGTTTTAATTGTTATCTTACAAGAACATGTTTGGTTGTAACTTCATTTGCATTCCAAGCAAAAATATAACTCAATGGCTTATTCATGAGAATATACCTGGTGAATTGCTCATTATCCAGAGCAAAGTAGGGCCTTAAAGTTAAAACTTCAATTGGATGAGTTGTGCCTGCATAATAGATAACATATAGACATAGTAGTTTCATTTTTCGTTCATCACAAAGTATTTTATCTTTTCCTGTTGTAGAATTTAATAACATTACCCGTTTTTCTTTGTAGATTGGTTTGGTTTTGAAGAAGTTGTTTGAAGACGGCGTGGTTAAGCGTGAAGATTTGTTTATTACCTCCAAACTTCGGTCTGTTTTACTTTTCATTTTTGTTATTGCTGATAAATTAATTTTGTGATCCTTTTTTATTGCAATAATTACATAGTGATATTGCTGTTTATGTTGCCGCCTCTTTTTTATGCATCATTATATAAAACATTTACAATGTTGTGCAGAAATACTGACCAATCACCCGAGGATGTACCAGAGGCCTTGGAGAGAACTTTGCAGGACTTGCAGCTCGACTATGTCGATTTGTACCTTGTATGTGCAATATTTTGTTATCTTTTCAGCTTGGAATCCATTTGTGAACATGGCTGTATTAGGTCTTAGGAAGGACAGAGTTTTAGTCAAACAGTCAATGATGCTAGTTTTTTTTTTTTTTTAAAGGGAAATGGAAACCATATACTTCCTGTACACTTCTTAGTAGATTTGTTAATTGACTTTGTTATATAACTGAAAGTCTGAAACTAATTGGGGATTTTGACTTTTGAAGGTCCACTGGCCAGTTCGGATGAAAAAGGGATCAGTTGGCTTTAAGCCTGAAAATCTGGCTCCAACCGATATACCTGGAACATGGAAAGCAATGGAAGCACTCTACGATTCTGGTAAAGCTCGGGCTATCGGTGTAAGCAATTTTTCAACGAAGAAATTAGGAGATCTGTTGGAGATTGCACGTATTCCACCTGCTGTCAATCAGGTTGAATGTCATCCTTCATGGCAGCAGCATAAGCTTCGTGAGTTCTGTAAATCCAAGGGCGTTCATCTATCCGTGAGTAGACAAATTTCGTTTTCTAATTTACGTTTTGTGAAATTGTTGAGTTGTGACAGTTAATCAGTCTACAAGAATACACAATTTGAATTTACATTGTCTTTCAGGGATATTCACCACTTGGTTCTCCCGGCACAACATGGCTCAAAAGTGACGTCCTCAAGCATCCCGTGCTAGCAATGGTTGCAGAGAAGCTGGGAAAGACTCCGGCACAAGTTGCTCTTCGTTGGGGCCTACAAATGGGTCATAGTGTGCTTCCCAAGAGTACCCATGAAGAGAGAATCAAGGAAAATTTCGAGGTCTTTGATTGGTCCATACCCGAAGACTTGTTCGCCAAGTTCTCTGAAATCGAACAGGCAAGTAGTTCTCAATTTTGTGCCTATTCTTATGATCTCATATGTTCCCATATCAATAATGGATATTTCGTTTTTCGACTGTGCAGGCAAGGCTACTCAGAGGTAACTCGTTTGTTCACGAGACATTCGGCTCATACAAGACTGTGGAGGAACTCTGGGATGGTGAGATCTAAGCTTCATGAACTTGTGGTTCATTGGAGAAAAGATGGGTCAGTAACAGGAGAAATTGTTCTATCAACATCTCTTGGAAATAATAGTAACATGATACCAGATGTTTGAAACACTAAATTTTTTCTTGTACTCTTGTTTTAATTTTTCTCCTTAATTACAAGCCTGTCTTTTCTCCATATTATTTTATCTGATGAAAGGTGTTTTGAGCATTCTACATCAAAATTTAAGCAAACTCTATAGTTGCTAGTACTGTGCTCGGCAGTGTTTTTGTTGTGAAGTTAGAAGGAGGATACAATATAAGGGTGAAATTGACAATTTGTGTTTACGGGTTGTGTTCGTGCTAAAAGTTTAGTGGTATGTTAAATTGGTCAATCAGTTTAGTGATATGTTAAATTGGTCAATCAGGTTAACACTAGAAAAACGAGGTCAATTTTGCAATTTCTAATTTTGGTATTGTACAAAACTACAAATAATGCAAAGAAGAAAAATAAACTCGTCAGATCTTCCGCATTTACACATTAGCATCCATGTAAGTATAAATCGAACTATGAACTACCACATGTTGTCACATTAGCATCCATTAAAAGAAAAATCGACACCATAGTGGACATAGACACATTTGCACAATATGTGTTTCATAATTTAATAACAAGGCTATTTTCACCTTGAAAATTCAAAAAATATATAAAAGTTAGTGAATAAATATAACAAATACATAATTCGAATTTCAATTACCCATACATTTATATATTAAAAAAAAGGTGTGCCTCAATTTAGTATAGAAAAATGTTACTTGATCCATAAAAGTTACAAATAGTTTTGTAGTATAATATTTGTAACCTATACCGTTACTCTCTAATACTGTAACTGAACTTATGTATTTGAAAGGGTAAGAGTAGTCATTTTTACGTGAAGAAGCCATAGCAATTACATGAATGCAAAACAGAAAAACCGAAATCCACTAGATATCCGTAGGGTCAGTTACTAGTCCACGAAAGTAAACAATCTCACCCTTAAAAATAAAATAATCCCGAAAACGGACGGTCCTGATGTTAATCGGGAGCCAACAACCGCCACTAGACGACAAAGAAGGCTCTCAAAAACTCCCGCTAAAGCGAGAAGAGCACGATTCTCCAATCTTCTTCACTGCTCTCTCTCTCTCTATATATATATGTAGTCCCATAGAGGTCCCATAAACATCATTCACTTCCACACTCTGCACAGCACTACCGCGAAAATGGCTAACCAGATTCGATTCTTCGAGCTCAACACCGGCGCCAAGATCCCCTCCGTCGGCTTGGGGACCTGGCAGGCCGATCCTGGCCTCGTCGGCAACGCCGTCGCCGTCGCCGTTAAGGTCCTCTCTCTCTCTCTCTATATATATATATTTATATCACACAATCTCTGTCTCTGTATAAAATGAAACCGCAATGGCAAAAGCGGTTGCTATCGAATTCCATTTTTTCGAAGAAATAGTTATTATTTCCAATTATGCTGTTCGCGAACGAGGAATTCATGAGAAAGATGCTTTTTGTTCGTTTGTGAATTTGTTTGTTTGTGTTTGTTTTCTTCTTAGTTTTGTATTTAACTTCATATTCAGAATCTTGATGATACTTAACTATTGTTTTTTGTTTCTACTCTAGGTCTGATTTCGATTTTAGTTCAAAATAGATAAGATCTAATTCTGGAACTTTTTATTTGAATTAGTCCGTTATAATTATGGAAAACTTAGCTGCTTGAAGGTTAAGATCGGTGTTGCTAGTAACTGTTTAAATCCAATTTTTTGGTTTATTGCATTGATTCCTGATAGTTTATGTATTTGGTATGCTGTGACATGAAAACTTTACTACTTAGCTTTGTTTGGTAAACTTATTTACTCAGGAATTCAATTCACTAAATATTCATATTGTTTCAATTTTATGTTTGGAATATTTTGATTGCCAAAGTTAAGTTCATTTTGTAGTTACAAAAAATTTGAAATGAGGATCTCAATTCAGTTCCACGAAAATGAATCTGTTGTAGATGGAGGGGTGACTTTGACGGCTAATTGTGGAAATAAATGATGTATTGCAGCTTTAAGTATACAGCTTTTTGCCTCTACCTTCCCAACATGAATGTGTGGGTGTGTTTGCTTAGTATATTTATGAACCAATCTCAAATAGTCATGTTTCTGTGTCATTGCAGATTGGCTACCGCCATATTGATTGTGCTCAAGTATACGGCAATGAGAAGGAGGTATGATAATGGAAAGCAACTTTTTTGTTTTAAAGGCATTTGAATGAAATCTTTAGTTGTTCTTCATATCACGTCTTGTAATTAGTTATTTTCTTTTGATTTATGTTGAAACTAGCTCTTTAGATTTCTTAGCAGCCTTTATTCTAATTATGGCAAACTTATTCCCAAATACCATTCCCTACTATAAGGATTGCAGGTCACTAGTCTAGTAAAGCTGCCTGGACACGTGACTTTTAGTGAATAAGTCTTGTGTTTTGAGTAGAATTTGTTTCCACTAGTCTTCTTTCCGCTGCTTGTCTTGTAACCTTTGGATGATTATAAGGTATAATTGTGTAGTTATACAATAACATGTTTGTCGTTGCCAACTTCTTTTGCCATATGAGGGACAATATACATCACATGGCCAATATATGAGTAGTGATTTGTTCACCATCCATAGCAGAATAGGGCCTCAAATCAAAAGCATAAATTTTCATACATTGTTTCAAAATTACAAACTATTTCTAATATCTAATGACACTACTTTATTTTCTACTTTGTAGATTGGTTTGGTTTTAAAGAAGTTGTTTGAGGATGGAGTGGTTAAGCGCGAGGATTTGTTTATCACCTCCAAACTTTGGTTTGTATCAGTTCTCATTTTTCTTGTTTTTGTTACTGTTGACAATTGCAGTTTACAGACTTTATACTATAGGAATGGCAGTTTCTCTTAGATGAATTCGATTTTTATGGTCTACAGTTGAATGTTGTGCAGGAATTCTGACCAATTGCCAGAGGATGTACCAGCGGCTTTAGAGAGGACACTGCAAGACTTGCAACTCGACTATGTTGATTTGTACCTTGTATGTGATATTGCCTAAAAGTTTCTCTAGACATATCTGCATAAGTATTTAGCCTTAAGGAACATGCTCAAATGAATTAGTATAGGTGAACATTTTTTTTACTGAAGTAGTAACATGTGTCCCAAATTTAATGAAGTTGTGAACATATGAATTAGTAGCATTGAATTATTTCTAAATTGAAGATGTTATATTACTTTAACTGATTATGGATTGTGACTTTTGAAGATCCACTGGCCAGTTCGGTTGAAAAAGGATGCCGTCGGCTTTAAACCGGAAAATCTGGCTCCAACAGATATACCTGGAACATGGAAAGCAATGGAGGCTCTCTATGATTCTGGTAAGGCTCGAGCTATTGGTGTCAGCAATTTTTCAACAAAGAAACTGGGAGATCTGTTGGGTATTGCACGCATTCCACCTGCTGTCAATCAGGTTGAATGTCACCCGTCATGGCAGCAGCATAAGCTTCGTGAATTCTGTAAATCCAAGGGCGTTCACCTATCTGTGAGTAGCCTAATCTTAAATCATTTTACCTTCAATACAAAAAAAAGAAAAAAAAAGGCGTTTAGCCCTCACTAAATTGGTCGTTGATAAAATTTAGTGAGGGATTGGCTACGGATTACTGTGAGGGGACTCGTCCGTGGCTACACCCTTCGTTCAAATTTTGCAAGGGATGTAGCTATGAACACGTGAGATCTCTCACTCAATTTGCGAGGGATAATCTATTGCAACGTTCCTCGCTATTTCATTGTTGCCTATTACTGCTTTCCAATTTACCTGTTTCACTAAAAATGCCATGCCAGTATATGAATCCGCAAGAAGACAAGCTTAAATTGGCATTTCATTTCTTTTCTTCCAGGGATATTCTCCACTAGGTTCTCCGGGTACATCGTGGCTCAAGAGCGACGTCCTCAAGCATCCCGTGCTAGCAACGACTGCAGAGAAACTGGGAAAGACTCCTGCACAGGTTGCTCTTCGCTGGGGCCTGCAAATGGGTCACAGTGTGCTTCCAAAGAGTACCAATGAGAATAGGATCAAGGAAAATTTCGAGGTCTTTGACTGGTCCATACCCGATGACTTGTTTGCTAAGTTTTCTGAAATCGAGCAGGCAAGTAGTTCATGTCACAGATCCTTTTTACACATTTAACATATTTATCCGATCAGCATATAGTAATATCAGATATTTGTAATGTGCAGGCAAGGTTACTGAGAGGCGCTTCATTGGTTCACGAAAGCTTCGGGTCTTACAAAACCGTCGAGGAGCTCTGGGATGGTGAAATCTAACTTGTCTGGAAATATTTGGCTTAATTGGCACTTAAACAATTCTAGTCAAGTTTGATTCTTATGTGATTTGATGATGTTATGAGAATTTAAAGCCTTGTTTGTTAAATGAACTTGCAATTTGGAAATAAGAAGTGATTTCTTGAAGTGAATGTGATGTTGTTGTTGTTCAATTCTGTGTTCTGGTAGTTTACTAGAAAAAAAATGAATGATTAGTCTAAAATGAGCGCACGAAGAATAACATTTCATCACGTTGCCAGTTGTAGAGTTGACAATATGGATCTGAACTCACGGTATTAATTGTAATTCGATTTAAAATCGATCTATTTGATCCAATCAATATAATATCATATTGAATTTATCATGCAAAAGTACGTGTCAAATTACTCGAGCGAATTCGCTCATTTTACGCTAAAGACCGATTTGAACTCAGAAATCTGAATTGCCACCTCTAATCATTGCCCTCGAAAAGAACACGTAAATCCGGGCTAACTAGAAAAGCACAAGAGCCCATACCTCTTGTAAATCAATCACCATAAGGCCCAACTAAAGATCAACACAAACAAGATTCACAATATCTTGTCACGTGATCACTGTACTATCACGTGCGCCTAGAAGTGACGCCATTTTGACCCTAAAAAAGCTTAAACCTCTCGATAAACCCTAAACCCCAATCTTCTCACCCTTGTTTCCATCTTCTGAGCAGAGAGAAATGGCAGCGAGCACCATGCTTCGCAGAGCTTCCAGAACCTTCTTGCCTCTCGCCGTACGCGCCGCCGGAGCTCCGAGAGCCTTCCACGGTGCCATCACCCCCGTCGTCAACCCTGAAATGGCCACTCTTGTCCCCAACCTCAGTCGAGCCTCCTCTCTACGATTCTCTTCGTTAGCGAATCCCAGTTCCGATCTAGGACTAGTTCAAGTCATCGATTCTGAGATCGAATGTGCTCCGAAACTCGATAACGTAAGTTTTGTTCTCACTTACGGTAATTTCACTGCTTCTATGATCGTGAATTTTCTAGAATATGGACAATTTTGTTTAAGAATTGAGTGAATTTGGAGCTTAATTGGTAAATATGTGTGAAGTGTGTGAGGACACTTCACATTTTTTTAACTAAGACATTGATTTTTCCTCTGCTTTCTCAGGATCCAAACATGGCATTAAGTGAATATTTTGAACATGTTCTGTTTCTTTTTGTTCGTGTCTCTGAATAAATTTACCTTTTTTTGTTGGTTTATCTGGAAAATTTACTTGTTGAGGCTCTATTTGAATATGAAATCAAATTGCTTAAGTATCGTTTCTACTTTACCAAATTATCCTGAATCAAACTGAGTTCATGATGCCAGATCGACTGAATATTTTGTTGTTTGTCCCGTGGTTTTGGTTCTGTTCTGTGTCACATTGGTTTTATGGGGTGATAGAGGATCCATTTCAGTTTAGCTTTTAGTCTTCACTATATGTTTCTGTGCTTTAGTGTATGTATTTTTACAGTCTTCTTTTGTGTGGTTACTGGTTAGTGCAATAATTGGTTTTGCATTTATTTGGCTCTTTAATAATAGAGCACAAGCTACTATAACATAGTGTTTTGCACCAATTACTCGTACGGTAGAGTTTGTTGATCTTTGGTATAAATTGAATGTGGGGGCATTTGTTTGAAGAACAATATTTGAATAACCTAGTGGTTCGGTTCGATTTTGGAGTTAGAGAAAACTTAGCAGCATGAACTCGGATTTGATTTTTTCAAGTGATTTGTTGAGTGCTCTCACGTGCTTCTTCGTCAACCACTGCATATGGATCTTAAAAACCCATTTATATAAATGTAATTGTAAACTTTTTTTTTTTTTTTTAAGGAAAACGATTTTCCGTGTGAGATCGTGCATGTGTTTTCCATATATTTTGTTTTTATGGCAATAATTTGCATCCGTGTATGGTTTTCTTGTGTGGTTGAAATAATAATATACTAAGGACCGTCCCGCTAAACATCAGGATCCCATCGAATTTAATGGTAAGATCGGAAGCAACATCATCTCACATGGAAAATCCCATGCATGAGCTAACATGAACCAGTCTGCTTCTTATTTTCAAATCAATGGTCTGGTTATTCAAATATTTGGTCTTATTGTTACGAGAAAATGCTTAATGGCACATCTTTGTATTTGTGTAATCTCTTCGAGGCCATTGGCTTGTCCTGCGTTCGTGATGAAGAAATTTGTCAATATCCTTACACACAGGTACTACATCTGCCGGACGATTTCCCTTTCAAAATTCAAGATTTGCCTGGGGAAAGCACCATATTAATGAAGAGAGAATACAATGGTGAAACCGTCAACGTAAGAGTTGACATGCCGACAAAACTAGAGTATGAGGACGATGATGTCGGAGAGGACGTCGAGGAACAGCCTGACCGTACTATGATCTCAATGGTAGTGAGTATCTCCAAAGGAAGTGAACTTTATATGGAAGTCGGTGTCACAGCTTTTCCCGATGAGATCACAATAGATAGCCTGTCCATGAAGCGTTCAAATGCTGATGAAGATCAGCTTTTCTATGAAGGGCCTGAGTTCACGTAAGCTACACATGTTTCTATTTGACAACTATTCTTCCCTTTTCGTAAATTTGTTAACTCATTATCTGCAATGCTGTCTTTTTGCTTCAGCGACTTGGATGAGAACTTGCAGAAGGCTATTCAGAAGTATCTCGAGATTAGAGGCATCAATTCCAAAACCGCCAACTTATTGTTCGATTACATGACCAACAAGGACGACAGGGAGTATGTGACGTGGCTGAAGAACCTCAAGCAATTTATCATGAAGTGATCGCCTTTCTAACAAAGTAAGATGTTATCAAAATTTGTTTTGATTAAATGGTAGTTAGCAAATATCGAGTCTATCTGAGCTCGTGGAACTATTTTCTGCATCTGTTCGTGTTTGGTAGAGGAAGATTGATCTTGATTTTACGGATCTACATACCAATGTAAGCTGAATCCGTTTAACTATTTTGAAAACATCTTGATGTTCGGCGTGATCAATATACAAACGCTCTCTTCTAGGATTAAATACCTACACTTTCATTTGCATATTTTTGTGGGGGGTTAATTTATGCTTCCCATGTCTTCCATTGAAGATTCAATCTTTCATTATTTGGTGTGACTAATGTTGATTGATGTAGACTTGTTTTAGTACCAATGGCAACAATAACAAACAAGTTGGGACACAAACGAGTTGAGCTTTTAACGAACAGCTCGAGCTTACTAAATATTCGGCGCGAGCTCATGAGCTTGAGCCGAGCCTCACTGCGACCATTTGAACCACAACTTTGGAGTCTACACCACAAACAATGGCTCTCCAACCTTCATCCCAAGCAAGACGTAACCAAACATTCACCAATAAAGTAAAAATAAAATATAAAAATATCGTAACAACTACAATGCGACTTTAAGCCAAATGACATGGAAAGTTGCAATTTATCGAACCGCAACGAGTATGTTCTCACAAACTAGATGCAAATGGTAACTCGACGTTTGGTAGATAACAAATGGGACCAATCCCAACAACGGTGATAACAAAACTAATTAGATTATAAATCATATGCATGTAGAAGATAAAATATACAATACTCAAAATCTGATATGAAATATGTTCAAATCGAATTGGATCAATTTCGGGGTGAGTATGGATCGTAAAAGATGGCTAAAATGAAGTCAAGGGCCTGAAAGACACGTAATCCCATATTTCAACTCGTTTAATAATTGGGTCAAATTTAAGTCCACCAGTATATTTAACTAATACTAAAGTCTCCATTTGATACGAATGAGACCCGCCAACAAAAATTGCCATCTGGTTACGGTATTTTAAACGACTTGACAAACGTATAAAACCCTTTCTCATTCTCTATAAACCCTAGAACGTAAAATCTGCTTCTGGTTTCGTGCAGAGAAATTGCAATGCTTCGCAGAGCTTCCGGATCGTTACTGCCTCTCGCCATACGCGCCGTCGGATCTCCGAGAGTCTTCCACGGCGCCATCTCCGCCGCCGTTAAACCTATAAAGGACACTCTTGCCCCCAATTTCAATGGAGCCTCCTCTCTGCGCTTCTCCACGCTCGCGAAGCCCAGTTCAGATCAAGAACTAGCTCAGGAACCCCAAACGGTAACTTTCTTCTTCTATGATCTTGTAATTTCTAGAGAATTGATCAATTTTAGTTACTATTGAGTGATTTTGGAACTGATCGGTAGATATGTGATTTTCTCTCTAATTTCCAAGTTTTTTACTGTTCACCGAATAATTATTTGAATAATTGTTTTCAGGATTTCTTGAATAGCATTTCTGTTTTATCAACTTATTAGGAATTAAACCAAATTCATGAGGCCAGTTTGATGGTAACATTTTTTTGTTTGTTCCAGTGGTTTAGTTCTATGCCACAATGGATTCATTGGGTGATGATAGAGGATCTCAATTTAGCTTTTTATTTTTCGTTATGTGTTTTATAAGTGTGTGTATATATCTAATATTCACCTGATGTAGTTGATGCAATTACTGGTTTTATATTTGTTTGGTTCTTTTATTAGAAAGCATACGTGATAGTTGTATGCCGTAGTTTGTTAGATAATTTGGTACGGATTTTATGTTGCAGCATTTGCATCGTTCAGTGTACAACCTACTGGATTCATTAGTTTGTTAGATCATTGGATATGAGTTTTTATGTTGCAACATTTGCATCATACATGATCAACCAATTGGGTTCATAAGATCAATTGGATATGAGTTGTATGTTGCAGCATTTGCATCGTTCAATGTATGGTGTACACGATCAACCAATTGGATTCATTAGTTTAGTAGCCTGTGAGGTGGAATTTGGTCGTCTTTTTTAGGGCTATGGTTTGTCCGTGTTTTCATGATCATGATATTTGTGTACACATTGTTTGGTGATCAATAATAAATCTTTGCACAGGTAGAAACTATGGCGGACGGTTTCCCTTTTAAAATTCAAAATTCTGAAAATGCCATAACAATGTTGAGGGAGTGGAAAGATGAAACCATCACATTAGAAGTTGGCATTCCTCAGGATGATGGCTTCAATATGCCTTTCAGAGCTGTTTACTCTGCGACATTGACTATTACTAAAGAATACAAATATTTGAAGCTTGGTGTCAGAATTGCCCCCGATAAATTTTCTATAAAATCCTTGTCGGAAAGGTATACAGAACCTCCCTTGTACATCAAAGCTGAAGCCGAGGCTGAGGCCAAAGCTGAAGCCGAGGCCGAGGCCAAAGCTGAGGCCGAAGATGAAGCTGAATCTGACTCGGACTCTAACTCTGGCTATGAGGCTGAGGCCGAGGCCGAAGCTGAATCTGGATCTGACACGGACTCTTACTCTGACTATAAATATAAATATTATCAATGTGGCATGGATTATGACCTTCTAGATGAACTAGATGATAAATATTTTGAACTGGATTGGAACTTCAGGTAAGCTCGGCACAAACCTATGTATAATGTATGTATTTATCAACTAGCGTATATTTATTGGCTTGCTGACTCATTGTCTTCAAATGTCGTGTCCTTAGTCCCGGGGACGAAAAGGGTTTAGCAAAATTTCTCAAGCGTAGAGGCATTACTCTAAAGTTCACCAACTACTTGCACGACTACATCACCACACATATGAGGAAGAGAAGATACGCGCTACAAGATTTGGCCGGAGAACCATAATTAATGTGACCCGGCGGTGATGACCTTTCAATCAAAGTAAGGGGGTTATATTTGTTTTAGGAAAAATTGTATGCTTTCTAAAAGTCAGCTTTAAAGTTTAACTAGTTTCTAAACTTTAACTTATTGGGTCAATTTAGTTTGTGCTAACTTTGCTGAAAACTAGATAGGTGACTTTTAAAGAAATAGAGTTTAGTGATCTAACTTACTACTATTTTTTTTCCTTGTATATTACTCCCTCCGTTCCAAAATGAGTGTCTTGTTTGTCTAAATTTTTTGTTCCAAAATGAGTGTCATGTTTCTATTTTTAGGTTATTATATTATTGT
>JAYMTF010000950.1:0-28009 GCA_036897485.1 Pelargonium nanum | reverse complement strand
GGATTTGAACCCACGACCTCCTACGTGGAGATGTGTGTCTTGACTATTGCGCCACCCCCTAGGAGGCTTAAATATGAGAGTTAGCAACCTCATTTTTAAGATATATAGTCTTAAGAATAATATATACACATACTATTATTATACTTCATTAATGGTTATAGTGGAGTTTATAATTATAGTCACACCAGATCGTGAACCAGTTCAATACTTGTCACAATCATGTACATGCTTTGATATGTGATGTACTCTATATTGTTGTTAATATGGGGAACTAAACATTTAGGCCGTAATTACGAGCATCTGAAATTGAACTCACATATATAAGGCCGGATCAAATTTCAAATGTCAACAAATTCAGATCCAAATTAACCCGAAAGTACACAACATCAATCCAGCAGCAAAATCTGAATGGGACCATGCAAGCAAAGCTATAGTGGATCAAATCCAGATAGTGCACGTTTTTATTTGACCAATTACATCATCATTACACCAACTTCCATAATATTATATTCAACATTAATTAATATATTATTTTACAATCCACAAATTGACAATGAAAAAAGAGAGAGACATTTCCAGGAAATACAGCTATGGAGCCTATGGTTCTCTTGATGGATATGGGATATGCTTTTTTGTATTATTTTATTTTATTTTTTGCTTTTAAAAAAATCAACTTGGTCTCTCAACCCTACCTGTGTTGTGTACATATATAAAAGCTAGGGTTCATGTGAACACAAACTGTGATTGAACCATTTTTGCAGATAATATTGAGATTCAAAGAAAAAAATGGGAAGAGCTCCATGTTGTGAGAAGATGGGGTTGAAGAAAGGTCCATGGACTGCTGAAGAAGATCAAATACTCATTAACTTCATCAATCTTTATGGCCATGGCAACTGGAGAGCTCTTCCTAAGCTAGCTGGTATTTTATTTTTACTTTATTTACATATATATATACATACATACACACACATACAAACACTCTCTCTCTCACTCTTGTATATGTGTGTTGAAGGAAAAATGAAATGTATAAACATATTTGCACAAAACAAAAAGGTTCATGATCCAACGTGTTTCGATGTTTGTCTATGTATATCATGATTATTTTCAATGATCGTCTAAACATGTTAATAAATGTTTAGATGGATACTGAATATGGTATCAACAAAAATCTTTATATGTATGCAAATAAGTTGTTTTGTTGCATTTATGTGAATTAAAGAATTAGTAAATAATGTTTTTTTATATATATTATAGATTTTAAGCTATGTATATATGTATGAATATTAATTAGCATAACCATTTAAATGTTGTTATTTTGATAATATATTCAGGTTTATTGAGGTGTGGGAAGAGTTGCAGACTGAGGTGGACCAATTATTTGAGACCAGACATCAAAAGAGGCAATTTTAGTAGAGAGGAAGAGGACACTATCATTCAATTACATCAATCTTTAGGAAACAGGTAATTTCATATTTATTTTTATTTATTATATATATGTGTGTGTTTACACTTTACATTTGAATATAAAGTTAAAACTAACTATCAAATATTCGAATTTTGGCCCTAGTTAATTATAGTTTCGAAATTTATTCTCTTCATTTAAAATTTTTTTTTCACTTATATATATCTCTTTTCAACACACGTGCAAATTACGTTTGAGCATCAACAATTAATTAAAATAATAATTCAATTGATTAGCACACGTAATACAATCTAAGTTATCACAATACTCAGGCATTGAAATTTTGGTTTTTGTTCAAGTTTCTTTTAAAATTTTGAGTCACTTGTAAGGTTATTGTATCTATATATATTATACTTGAATTGATTCAAAATCATGATGATGATCTCAATGCACTTCTCTTTTCTTTAATTGAAAAAGACTAATAATATTTATGAAGAACTTGCAATGTGGTCCTGAAAATGAAAAGATTCTCCTGTGTAATAGTAACATGTTAAATCCTAATAGTGACACAATTTAACCCATAATCAATTCATTAATTTCTTATTACAACATAGTTAATTATCAAATATATAGTAGAATCCTTTAATTTACAATTATAAGAGATGTCCCGGGCATATTCTAACATGTTACTTATTTTTTCTCTTGTTTTATGTTTATTTGCTCAGATGGTCAGCAATTGCTGCGAAATTACCAGGAAGGACGGACAATGAAATAAAAAACGTATGGCACACACACTTGAAAAAAAGGCTGACCAATAAAACGTTCACAACACGACAACAAGAAGAACATGTGATATGTTCTCCGGCAACGGACTTCCACCAAAACAACCATGTTTCACCGCCACAACCCTCTTCTAGCAGTAGTGACAACACTGGGGGTGGCTCGCCGGAGGATGTACCAGAAATGGATAATTTTTGGTTGGAAGTTATGTCGGATGAGAATCTGTCTAACAATAGTGAAGGGTATTATAGTCAATATTTAACGGAGTTTCCATTTAATATTGAACCAGCTGATGTCCAGTATAATGGTATGGAGTTTTGGTTTGACCTTTTCAAATCTTCTGGAGAGATATTGTAATTTTGTTGACAACAGAAGTGTCTTCAGATCAACTCCGCTTACCGATCAAAATTATCGTTTTAATGGATGATGATGATGATAATGATAAGAGCACGTACACTTTCACTTCAGTTTGATTCGTTTGGTGCATAATGTAAGACCTTAAGATTTGAACCGAGGTGGCAAAAAATTGTAGCAAAAAGCTCAAATTGTTGTAATTTTTTGTTGGTATAACTTTAGGTAGGAATTAAATTAGCAAGTGGGATTGAATAATATGGTGGTGTCCATATATTGGGTTGTAACATTTTAGAAAATGAAATAACATGAGGGGAAAAATTGTCCATAATATGTTGGATTTGGTTGCTACTAGGGTTTATGGTGATGAACCAAATGAAAATGAAAATAAATAAAGTGTTGGTCCCATTTTCATCATCCCAATTAGATCTTGCAATGAAAAAAGAACTGAAAATTTGTGATCTTGAAAGATTTTGCCTTCTTTTGGATTTTATAAAATATTAAAAGAGAAATATGCAACACATGTTATTATTTTAATAAGTTGTTTGTTTTGGAATCACATCATATACTTTTTTTGTTATACACACATCATATACTTTGATTATATTAACCCTAATATGGAAAATATGAATTATTTATTTGAAAAATATTGAAATATAATATTTTGATAGTTAGAGCTTTGCCTCATACTTAAACTAAAACTGATAATTCGCACCAACAACAGTTGCGGTAATAATATATTTCATTTTTTTAATATTAAATGGTGATTATAAATAGAGATCTTATGCACTTAACTTTTGTTATATTATTTTATTCAAAATCTCGAATTTATTGTCAACAACTTTTCGAAAGTGTCTTTACTTTATGCTGTGCGTTTTTGTTTGCTAATGATATCAATATTATTCCAACATGCTCGAGATTCGTATAATTTTGTTTTATCACGCAATTCTTTATGTTTTTACTATCCACTCATAATAATTAAATTTGATATGTATAAATTGAAACTATAGGACAAAATATTTTTTTATGGTAAACAGTATAAGTCATATGTATTAAAAATATATAAGTATCCTAATTAATGTCAAATACATTCAAATTAAACAAGTTAAGCAGTCATAATAGAAGTTAAATCTTAATATAATTTTGGGTCAAATTAAAGAGATTCAATAATGGCATTATAATAAATTTATAAACCTATAAATATCATATAAAGTTGTCGATTGTGACTACAAATTTTGTGAAGCTTGTGGAAGAGAACTTACAATGATTATGAAGTCAATTAAACAATTACTCTTTTCAGAGAAAAAGGTATGATTACATACAAAGAATCTAAAGAATGGGGAGAAATATATTTAGATGACCACAAATAATTGCTAAAGTTGTGCCTATCCATTCCATAAAATTCAATGATGATAAATCAATTAAAATTATAAAATATTAAACACATGTTTATCTTTCATTTAATTTTTTATGTAACTAATATGGTAGGAAAAGGTGGCCAAGATCTGCAAGGCATGATGATGTTACCTTCCACATTACAAAGTTGAATTGTGGAAGGAAGCCGTAAAATAGAAGTGAGTCGATTTACTAGTAAGCCAGATATTTATTTTTAGTTTTCACAGACGTTTGAAGTTTAGCTAATATGATTTTGATATTAGTGACATTTTAGTTCACGCAAATCCGTTTTTGATATTACTATAACCGCATATAGTTTCCTATGTAGCCGAGATCACATCATTTATACCGTTTGATTTCTTCGTAAAATTTTCAATAATGCATTTTAATTATAGTGATTCATTACATGAAAAACATTATATACAACTTATTCGCATTTTTGGGTCGGGTTTGTGGCTTTGTCCTGGTTTGTTGGGATCAAGCCCAAATTGACCTGGACCTCGGTCTCACGTCAAGGTTAAGATCCGATTTATTGTGAACCTAGAAGTTGCAACTTCGGGTCGGGTTCGTTTAGGTTAATAAGCTTTTCCTTATTCAACATGAAAGACTTTGGGACAAGTTACACTTTTTTCGAGGTGAAATATGCGTGCTCAGACGAGTTTGACTGATCCAACCCCAGACCCGGATGTTGGTCAAATTGGCTTAAAGTCATACTAGATTTTGGATTTTTTTGGTTTCGAGTCCAAATTACCAGCTCGAGACTTAGAGGAGCAGACAAAACCCAAATAAAATATTACCATAAGCCCAATAAGAAAATCTATATTGGGCCAACTCCGTAGCTTCCATTTTTAGAGAGCAAACTTGGGCCTCATACATTAATAGTGTTTTCACGGGCCCATGAAGATATTATTTGGGCCTTTATCGGCCCATCCAAAATCTTACCGACTTTGATTAGTTACAGAGTATATAAATAGAATCTATTTTCTCGGTAAAAATACAAAACTTTCTCAAATACTTGTTTTTCCCGGGAAAGTGGCAATTTGGTTCTCGTTGCTTGGAATCCAATCCAGAGTTAGCGATCATGGCAACCGCTTCAGGTGATGTTCTGTTCTCTTCAATTTGGTTCTGTAATTCCAATTTTCACGTTTAGAGTCTCAGTTTTCATGTATTTAGGAGGTTTTCAGTTCTCGTGACATTGATGTTTGAGGGATTGATTCATGATTTTTTTTTTCAATTCTGTTCCGTAATTGCAATGTCTTCGTTTAGGTTTTCAATTTTCATATATTTTTTTATTTAGTTTTTTTTGGGGACATTTAGGTTTTGAGGAACGGATTCGTGATGTTCTTTGTCTTCAAATTGGTTCCTTAATACCAAGTTTTAATTTTCATGTTTTTAGGGTATTTTAGTTCGTGTGGCATTTAGGTTTTGAGGGATTACATGGAATTCGGTAGCATTATATGTTTCTGGGTACTGAATTTTTGATGGATTGGAATTTGCAGTGGCATTTAAGTCCAGGGAGGATCATAGGAAGCAAATTGAATTGGAAGAAGCTCGTAAAGCCGGGCTCGCTCCAGCTGAGCTCGACGAGGATGGAAAGGAAATTAATCCTCATATTCCACAGTATATGTCCTCTGCTCCGTGGTATCTCAATGCCGAGAGACCCGTATGTTGCTCCTATTTTGATCCTTTTCAATTTGTTTTAGCTGTTTTGTTTGTGTTTTTTTGATCAGCAGCTGTTTTGTTTGTGTTGTGTTCTGTGCTATGACAATGTAATTTAGAATCTTGATTTTGGTGTTTTGTTTGTTTGTTTTTAGAGTCTGAAACATCAAAGGAAGTGGAAGTCAGATCCAAATTACACTAAATCTTGGTATGATAGAGGAGCCAAAATCTACCAGGCCGATAAATACAGGAAAGGCGCTTGCCAGAAGTAAGTACCAAAATGGTTCTTCGTGAAGTTTAGCCCTTAGGGTTGAGAAGAGTCCGTGTGCAATTGTGGTTTGCTTCTAATTTTAATGTGTATTTATAGGTTAGTTGTTAAATGCATATTTTGTTTCTTCATTGTAGCTGTGGAGCAATGACACACGACGCTAAGTCATGCATGGAGAGACCTCGTAAAGTTGGAGCAAAGTGGACGAATAAGCATATTGCACCTGATGAGAAAGTTGAGTCCTTTGAGCTTGATTATGATGGTAAGAGGGACAGGTGGAATGGTTATGATGCATCAACCTATGCTCTTGTTATTGAAAGATACGAGGCGAGAGATGAAGCTCGAAGGAAATTCCTGAAGGAACAGCAGCTTAAGAAATTGGAGGAGAAAAACAATAACGGAACTAATGAGAATGAAGTCGTTAGTGAAGAGGACGAAGATGACGAAGATGATTTGAGGGTAGATGAAGCCAAAGTCGATGAGAGTAAACAAATGGACTTCGCAAAAGTTGAGAAGCGTGTGCGTACAACTGGTGGAGGGAGCACAGGAACTGTTAGGAACTTGCGTATCCGTGAGGATACTGCTAAGTATCTTTTGAATCTTGACGTCAACTCTGCCCATTATGATCCTAAAACCCGTTCCATGCGTGAGGACCCTCTTCCAGATGCTGATCCAAATGAGAAGTTCTATTTGGTAAGTACCTTAACAGTTTGGGTTGCTTTCTCAAATGCATCAATATAGCCAAGTGGCTACATTCTTATGTGAGATTAACTTTTAACTGTCTTACTTTATAGGGTGACAACCAATATAGAAATAGTGGTCAAGCTTTGGAGTTTAAGCAGATCAACATACATTCTATGGAAGCATTTGACAAGGGCCAAGATATGCACATGCAAGCAGCTCCTTCCCAAGCTGAGTTACTTTTTAAGAATTTTAAGGTTATAAAGGAGAAACTGAAGCATCAAACCAAGGACACCATTATGGAGACATATGGCAATGCAGCCAATCAAGAGGAAATTCCAAGAGAGCTTCTCTTGGGACAAAGTGAAAGGCAAGTTGAATATGACCGTGCTGGGCGGATCATAAAGGGACAGGTGAGAGCTTCATCTCAGTTATTTATGCTTAATGTGTTCAATCGAGCTTTTGGTTTTGCTATATTATGCACATATTACCATTTGGCAATATATTTTGCTTCTTCTCAGCGTTTTGCATTGTTTAGCTTTTGTGACTTCAATCCAGATTGTCTGTGTTTCTTGTGAATGTTGACTCACAACAATCCTTATGTCCCCTACCGTTATGAATCCATCTCACCTGAATCTCCTCCGGCTCAATAACCCTACTTTGTTGGTGAACTATAAAATGTGTGAATGAATTGATCTAAGTAGGAAAAGGTTTTGGAGTACAATTTGAGGGTACATTGCCATTGTCATATTGTTATTTTTAGTACTATAACTAGTTTTGGTGGTCATGTCTTTGTTTCAACACTATATTCATAGTTTCCTTAATTGGAACAATTTTATAGCAGTGTAGTAATTCAGTTTCGAGAGCATGCCAGAGAACTTCGTATGCAAATATTTGACAGCAATATCTGTGATCTCTTATTTTTTTTATTGCTTATATGGGGGGATATGTTTGACGTATCTCTTATTATTGCAGGAGATGACACTTCCTAGAAGCAAGTATGAAGAAGATGTTTACATCAACAACCACACTAGTGTGTGGGGATCATGGTGGAAGGATCATCAATGGGGCTATAAGTGCTGCAAGCAGGTGATACGAAACAGCTACTGCATGGGTGCAGCGGGAATTGATGCTGCAGAAGCAGCAACAGATCTGATGAAGGCCAATATTGCTCGTAAAGAGGGTACTGAAGGTTAGTGTCAAAGCCTACTTCTGTACCTTGATCTTTCTCCATTTCTTTCTTGTATACATACCAATTTGTGTCCATTTTTTGTTTGAATGGTTTCACAATTTTGTTTTTGCTTCAGAGACGCCAGTGCAAGAGGAGCCGAAAAAGCCAGCCACATGGGGAACTGATGTGCCAGATGAATTGGTTTTGGACGAGAAGCTACTTGCTGAAGCTCTCAAAAAGGTGAATGAGCCTGTATAATTATGATCCTTATATTGTTGTATGTTAAATGAGTTGCAATATGAAACAGAGCAAAACTGAAAGTCATTGATTTTGAACGATAATATTAGACCTCATTTTTTATGTATATTATTGTTGACATGGGAATTTCTTTGCTTGGATAGGAGGATAAAAGAAAAAAAGAAGAAAAAGACGAGAGGAAACGGAAATACAATGTCAGATGGAGTGATGAGGTACAGTTTCTGTTTAACCCCGTCAAATTACAAATGACCAAACATGAAATATTTCATTTACCGACTTTTTTATCCTATAGATCCTCACCTTCTTTCTTCTCTCGTCTCTTGTAGGTTACTGCTGAGGATATGGAGGCATACCGGATGAAGAGAGTCCATCACGATGATCCGATGAAGGACTTCCTTAATTAGCTTCGGTCGTATAGTGCAAAGAAGAAAATAAAGCCTCCAACTGAAAGTTCTTGAGGATATGGAGGCATACCGGATTTGGTACGCTTCTGTTTATAACTATGCTCTCACTTCGTACCTTGCTATCGGAATTGAAGCAATTAGAACAGTTGTTTTTACGTATTTTGCGATGAGATGGTCTTGTTTCCATCTATGTTGAACACTTTAGGATTCATGTATATAGAGCAACAAAATGGTAAATATGAATAAATTCACAGCAAGTACTTTATTTACAAGCTTCTTCTAATAGCTTTCAAGAGAGCAAACAATAAAAACATGTCATGATGTTTGTGGTACAAATAGTTGATGATCAGAAGAGCTGGCCAGCTTCTCCTGAAGCTCCATCTCTGCTCTGAACCTTGCAATGAAAACCTCAGCTCTTTTGTCTATGCTATCATCTTCAGCTGAATCAACAACCTTAACATTGATAGTACCATTCTTGGAAGGTTGTTGTTTCACTTTCACACACTCAACAACAGGAATAGCAGTTTCTTTGAAGAGCTTGTCTATGTACACAGGTGCTGGTTTCTTGTGGAAGATGAGACTCCGGCGGCCGCCGATGCGGCGGCGGAGAAAAGAGAGGGGTGGTGGTGGTGGTGGAGTGAGGCCTTTCTTGCGTTGGAGGTACTTTTGTTGGTCATGCAAGAAAGAGGAGCGCACAAGCTTTGCAGTTGCTGGGGTTAGAATTGGATAGTGCAGTCTGGTTTTGGTTTTGGTTTTGGTTTTGGTTTTGGATTTCTTGAAGGGCTTGGATAGCTTGGAGGTGAAGCTCCTCCATGCCTTCTTGGCTGGTGGTAACCTGAGGCTCAGGCAAGACATGAGAGAGAGAGAGAGAGAGAGAGAGACAGAGAGGGAGAGAGGGAGAGAGAGAGAGAGAGACAGAGAGGGAGAGAGGGAGAGAGAGAGAGGAAATATATTGGAGAAAGTGGTGGAAATGGTTGTAGTTTATATAATGAGTGTGTGATGAAAAAATGGGATTGTGTGATGCATAATATGTAGTTAGGATAGGAATTGGATTTGGTGGAATATGGAAGATACCAGCTTAGATCTTACGCTAACATGTGAGAACCACTTTTAACATAAAGTTGTGTTGTGGTGGTAATAGTAGTGCAAGTAGGTAAGAAAGGTACGTTTATATCAACTTTGAGCTTTACAAGTAGTCATACTCATACACATTCGATTATGTGCTCAAAACATAGATTAGGGTTTCTAATCGTTGCTCTCTTTATACTATAAAGCAATCTTTTCGTACTTGGTTTGAGAGGGCATGGCCACTGCCATATGTTGTGTGTATGGACCTGACCACGACCATGTGTTGGTGACACGGATATAACGACGTTTTAGACTTATTTTGAGTGTACATTTTTTATTTATATCAGAAGAAAAAAAATGTCTGATATCTTAGCCATAAATGATTAGTTGAGACTCTCAGCCAAGAGACAGACGCTATGCATCCACAAATTCATTAGGGCAATCGATGAGATGACATCAACTCATTGGCATAGATTTATTTGTTTAAACTCGCTTTGCGCCCACAAATTCATTAAGGCGGGTATAAATGTTAATTGATGAGGTGACATCAACTCATTGACATGAATTTATTGGCTGAGAGTCTAAGCCAATATATCATGACAGTCTAAGCCAATATATCATGACTGAAATTCTTTTTCTCACAAAAAATTTGCATATTCTCGTACAAATCAATGTTGTTTTAAATGCAAAATGTTACCAAAGCCTCGCTGGCCAAGGGGTATAGCACTCGGTTTTCATACTCGAGATCTCATATTTGAGTCATCCTCGCTCTTCGGGGCAACCATATTATACGTAATAGTATATGGTTTAATAACATTTATAAAGAAATAAAAAATACAAAATACAACTTAGGTACCAGTGAAGTAACCTAATAACAAAAAGCTGGACACATAATGTAGCAATGTAATTAAAATCTCTAGATATTAAGAGCAGTCCAACATATTCAATATTCAGATCATATAGGTCCTGTCATTATATATATCCAAGAAAATACAAATTTCTACTTCAAATAATATTGAACAGAGATGTATATTTACATGACAAATTAGCTAAATACCATTGAGACCAGTTACTGGAATTTCATGCCTCCCTGTATTTGGTCAGGTCGAATGTCAGAGTTCTCGAGCAGCTGCACAAGTTGGAATAATTTACGAACACATAATTAGGATTATCACTAACACAGTTGACAACAATTAATTTTAGAATTGCAAGGCCATAAAAGAGAAGAAGAACAAGAAAAGAACGGTTAAATCTTTATGCGTCCTCTGGGCTAATCGAAAGAAGAACTTACCCTCTCTCGGAGTCCCGGTACACTCCGACCAAAGCTTCAGCTTTGTCGTAGAAGCTATCCTTTAGAGATATCACTATACTCTGGAAACCACTAGTAGGCGCATCAGCATCCTGATTGCCTCTGGCCCCTTGGCATGATTTTGAGCGGATGAATCCAGCAACCATGGCAACATTGAAATTATCCAGCGCAGCGTCGACTTCATCCAGTATGAAAAAAGGTGAAGGTCTGAAACTGTATCCAGAAATAAATAAACGTAACAAGTATTAGTTCAAGGCTCAATTTCAGCATATTGAAGAGCTACCAGCTCTTATTCTCAAATAATATGGCTTTGCAGCCTCTTTAGAGCACAACATTGAGTGCCATATAACTGAGTAACTGATGAATTTATTAACATATTTTAAACTCGAGCACAAGCAAAAGCAAGACACAGCACATCAATGACATGCTTTCACGACTGAGGAGCATATATTTAAATGTTGAAGAAACACCAACAATTACAATTGCAACCTAACCCTGGGGCATCCATACCTGTGGATGGAGAAAAGCAATGCAAGTGCTGCGACAGTCTTTTCCCCGCCAGATAGTTGTTCCATATCGCGAAAGCGCTTTGTTGGTGGCATAGCTGTAAACTTGATGCCATGTAAGAATGGATCATCCTCATTTTCCAAATTCAGATATGCCGTTCCACCCAAGGGATGTGTGCTACTTTTTGTTAGCTGTTTATAAATCTTATCAATAGTAGTAGATATGTGGTTGAAAGCCTCCATAAACAACTCATACCTGCATACACAAAATTATATTAAGATGCATTATTATTCAGATATTAAGCTCGGTAACTCATTATTGGTTTAGTTTCGCTCATCATGCACAATAAGGTAAAAAATACAAAGTTACAGAATGATTGCCAAATGCCAATTGAGGTGGATGAGCACTTCCTATCTTCATGTCTAGGAGTATTATAATCCATTGAACTAGCAGAAACCAAGGACCCACACCGCCACTTCTAGAATTTAGTCCCCTATATTTACGATCTAAATATTCCTTGATTGTCATTAATTATATAGCCTGTCAGTAAAAAATTCATCAATACCTCTTCTGCTTAACAGCATTGAAAGCATCTGCTATTTCTTTCTCCTCCTTTCTGGCCTCATCAAACTCTTTGCTTACAATTCTTTCCTTCTCCAGCAGAGCCTCATATTGATCCAGTGCCTTCAGATTTGGATCTGTTCTTTCAATTTCAGAATTTATAGCATCCATTTTCTGTTTGAATTCCATCTCAAGTTTCTCCCGATCAGAAGCTCTCTTCTCCTGCATATGAGATCTATTTAGCTGACTGAAATCAAATACTGGGCCTGATGTTGACGAATCAGTTTCCATTGGGTCTGAAATAGTGGGAAGGCTAATGTGTTCTAGTTCACACTTCTCCAATATTTCCTGCTTCCGAGACATCAGCTGTTCTATCTGTTCCTCCTGCAGCAAGAGAGAAAAGGATGTCGGTGACAATTGATTCAGAGAAACAATGTGGTACCACATCATGAGAATCTGGGAGTAATATCAAAGCCAAGTCTTGGAATCGGACCTTAGAGTTTATCTGACGATTAATTTTGGATAAGCTTGTAGTAGCTGTAGATTTCTGTTTAGTCCATTCCTGCACTTCCTTTTCACACTCCTCTAACTTCAATTTCCACTCTAGAAGAACAAGGAGGAAAATAATAAACAAGATAGCATCAAACTATTCAAATTTAAAAAGGAAAGGAATGTTATACGAAGATTACTATTAGTAGCAAATCTGCAACCTATTTAGAGTTTTCACTACCTTATTCTAGTGGAAAACAACCCAAGTACATTTCTTGGTGAAGAATATATAATCTAATCCTGTTGAACTACAATTACGGATGTGCTTACCAACATTACGGTGACAAATACAATGGTAAAAAGGAGAACATCAAGTTTTGTTAATCATAGTAAATACATTTGAACTATAACCAAAAATCTAGCACAACTACAAAACCTAAAGAACTGTTGTATGGAAACACCAAAAAATTATCTGAATTCAATAAATTGCGGTCCAAAGAACTGCTCCATCTCAACTTCTTTATTTGGAGCAAGTACTGCTCTACGCATCATGGAACATGGCATAATATTGGCTCCACGTTAGCTGTTCGATCTATATATACTATACCCCTAAAAAGTAGGAAAGGTCCAACATCTCTTCAATGAAGTGAGTGCATAGCCAAGATTGTAAAACTGGACATATTATCATCACCCCCACCCACAAAAACAGACCAACTGTTCTCTATTAGTCTACTAAACATTCTAATCACCAGTTCTCTGAACTTCATATTGCTAGGAACAGCCACTCCATTCAATTTTTCATAATCACCCCCTATGTGAAAAACTGATTGCTGAATGGATAAAACAAAATAATAACAATTCAACTGGAGAAGCTTAACACAGGAAAACAGCAGGAAATATTTACTCAACAAACTAGCTTCATATACAAATATGCGGAACCTAATCCATACCTTTAACTTCTTCCTCCAACCGAGCAATCTCCTCACTAGCTTTCTCTGCTGCTTTCTTGGCTTCAGCCTCTTTATTCTGGATCCGCTTCATCTCATTTTCAAAAGAAGCAAGAGTAGCATTCAGCTCCTTAATTCTTTTTTCCATGTCCCTCGTTTGCTCATACTCTAACCTGGAAAGAGAAAAGAATGAGGCAGATTACCATATAAATCCCAGTAAAGAGCAAAATGGACAGTACAAGCAGGTAATGCAGTGGACTTGAAAACAAATAAAGGGCCTTTGTGATAGAACCCACCAAACAGCCTTTTAGCTTCTAAAGTGGACTTACAAGGTCTCCACTTCAGAATGCTACACGGTTCACTGGCGAGTAAAGCAAACTCAGTTGTGATTAGATAATGAAAATTATAATACCCACAATTTACATTGTCCTAAAAAATTGGAACTCAAGTTTTAAGCATGCTAATGTTCTTCACCATGTGCAACCTAACATGAGATTGATGGTTTCCAAACTGTCCAAAATCAACACACAAGGCAGACCAGAGTAGACTGCAAGCACCATAACACATCATATTACTTAATACTAATTTTCTTTTGATGCTAGCTAGAACCATAAAAAACCTCACATACTCCTCTCTTTAAAGCATAACTACACTTCCCATGTATTTGAAAACAAGTATTTTATATAGATAGCAGTCACTATTTTATCACACATCATATTCAACACGGTTAAGTCTGTCAACACTCAGTTGTAAACGCATTTGATTTCAGGTACAACCATTAGATACAATAAAGCTAGCTCCTTCCAATACAGCACAGACAAGTCATTTTAATAATGATTATCTTCACAATACAGCATACATGAAACATACACATGTTGTGCTCATGCACCTATATTTACATCATTATATGTTAACACTCAAATGCAATAACCAATTAACAAAGATAAAATGGTAGGAACATACTGGTACTTCAACTTCGACAACTGGCTGTTTAAGCTAAGCCTTTCATCAACCATGTTTTCGGCATTCTTGAGCTGATTTTCTTCATACTCACGAATGTTAGCCACATTGACCGACTCACTAAATTCTTTGAACATCCGGTCAACAATCTCATTGATCCTTCTCTCCAACTTGTTTATTCCCGCGGACCTCTTATTAATGGAATCTTTTAACTGTAAAAGAAATACCACTGAGAAGTTCTGTTGCGAAAGATGTGCATACCACCAGTGCTACCACAGTAAACTAAGCGAATGGCATGTTTCATCCAAAATTTACCTTCTGATATTCAGGAGTTACACGAGAAATTTCTCTTTTAATATCCTCTTTCTCCCGACTCAAACTTGCAAGTTTATCTTTAATGCTCCGCTGTTAGCATGTACAGAGACAACAGTTCAGGTATATTAGTTCATAATCTTATTTAAAAATAACACCAAAAGCCATATATCCTCAATATGGAACCACCTTCATGCCAATCTGATAGCCTAACTCATTGAATCTAATGATCATTATCCTAAAATTTGTAGCCAAAAGAATTAATTTTAGATCCAGTTGGTGTTTCAGGTTACATTACTACCTTCTCTTTCATTTAACTTGACTGTCCAACTGAACAAGTTAGTGAAGTAATGACTGTTCTAGTTGCATCAGCATACCAGTATTTCCATCAAATTTAAACCTTAATGCTCTGTTTGGATTATTGGATTTCATTTGAAATTCTAGATTTCAGCCGAATACTATGTTGGGATACTCAAAGAATTTGGATTTGAATTGGACTCAAATACTATAACATTCAAAACATGCCTACAACATGTGATTTTGAATGACAACTCTTATTTTATCATTTGAAATTTTATGGTTTCCCTGATTTGAAATACAAGGTTTCAAGTTCCCAAACACAACACAACTGTGGGGAAAGGGGTATGTAACACACTAATCATTAAAGTTACCTCTTCAATATCCGCATACTGAATCTTCTTTTCAAGACCACTAATTTTTCCAGATGCTTCAGACTCTTTCAGCTGCATCTCTCTAATTGACCCAAGTTCTTCCAAGTCCGTCTCAAGTTTCTCTTTCTTCTTTTTAAGTCCTACAAAACAGCAGCAGTTATAAAACCAATAAAGCTTGAAACCAACACAAATAAGACCAACCTTCAACTTTTTTATCATCCCACTGTTTTGACCTTGCTTCCATTCCACCACTAATCCCACCAGTCATTGTGCCGGCCTTTGAAAGGAGAATTCCATCAAGGGTTACAACTAATAGATGCACATAAACTATGGTTAAAATACAAGAATAACAAAATATAGCAAGAATAAGAAAATCAGAAAAGTACAATGGTTTTACCCCTATGCCTCTCTCCTTTCCAACTAAGATCCTTTGCTTCATCAAGGTTGTCACAGACTAGAGTATTTCCAACAGCATAAAGAATTGCCTTCTCCAGGGCAGGATCAAAAGTACGATTGTCAAGTCCACAAAACTATGATATTTTAATTTTTCATAACCAAAATATGGATTTTCTCTGATGTAAAAAAAAGTACAGGCCAGGGATAAGAGCAGATAAATACATATGGAAAATATTAAGACAGATGAATTGAAGTTGACGAAATAGCATGGTCTGCTCACAATATCAAAAGTTTATTTGAAACTGTAAAATGAACAAAGTAATTAAATGCTTCACCAACTCAAGTAGCTCAAAAAGGATATCTTATTACATCAAAGACTAGCTTTGCAGTACCACCTAAGTTGCGCAGCCTTTCGATGATTGGCTTCACACGAACAGATTGAAGAGGAATAAATGTCTGAGGGGGAAGCCTTTGCTCTTTTAAATACTGTAGAGAACAATGACAAAAATTGGTTGTAATATAATTACATAAACAGTAACTGTGATCAACAAAAAAATAAGGGTTATAGTAGCAGATCAGGAAACTAACTACACAATATATAACCGCAACTAAAAATATTCTACAAAAGCATCAATTAAGAGACTGATATTATGGCTATTAACAGAAAATTGCTTTAACATATAAAACGCCAAATTATCTTTCACTCTGCATTAAGTGTGGAAACTCAATGTTATATTTATACGAGAGTTCATTAAGGCATTATAAAGATAATTCATGGTTACTGAGTTTTTTTATATAAAAAAAAAGAAAAAATTATATTAATCAGATATAAAGAAAGAGGGTAAAAACGACCTCACACTCTCACAGAAATGCTCTGAAATCTAATCCCTTTAATCATCTACTTAAGAGCATGCCCTTTTTCATGCCCAGAACCATTATTGAACTTTTTTCTTTAAATAGATTGGTAAAATAGCCCTAACATCTCTAACCACCACCTAAAGGAGAACATGTTATAAAAATTCATTAAAAGAGCTTAATAAAGAAGTTGCCAAGCCAATAGCCACCCAAAACCCTGCAAGCACAATTGCGTTCATTGTTAAATGCAAGCCACTAAGTTGAGAAGAGTACACTCAGTGTGTAATGAATTGAAGATAAAGAGGATTTATGACTAAGTTTTGATATGCCACCAACTCAAGAATTTGCACCTTTCACTTTTCTAAAATAAAATGGAAGTGCCAAAATTGAAAAGATGAGTGGTGCAATCATGTCTCTACACAATACTGATCTACGAGGTAAATGATTTCATATAGAATGCAAAGTTCACAGCTAGGTAATTGATCAACTTTCACTAGCCAGTTTAAATTTCAACATAAGCCTTCCAGTGGACATATGACAACAGACAATTGATAACTACATGAAGAAAAGCACATTAGGAGAGGACAGCAAAGTAAACTCATACAAGCCGTACCTTGATGCATTCCTTTCCCGTATTTTCATCCTCAACCACTACCGCGTCCATAAATTTACCCATTGCAACTGTTATAGCAAGGTTATACTTATTCTTAGTTGGCCTACAAAGATCAGTAATACGACCGTGCACTCCTTGAAATAAGCGTTTGAGAGTCTCCACAGCCTGAGACAACCTGGCATCCCTCTCATTTTCATGCCTATCAGCCTTCAATTCACGTAACTGGTTGTCAACTTCAGCAATTTGTTTCCTCAAATTTTCATACCTATTTCTGTGTGTGTGTGTGTGTGTGTGAGAGAGAGAGAGAGAGAGGAAATATTATTTCTCAAATAAATGACGAATATCCTCTTTCATTTTCTTCTTCTAGATCTATACATACTGAACATTTCGATTAGAAAATATGCGGCTGTGATAATAATAGTAGTAACAACATATATGAGCAAATGAAGCATTGAAACACCGAAAAATAAAACAATAGAAACAGACAATAGCAAAAATAACAATGAATTCAGTGCACCCAGAAGTTACTAACTTGGAATCTCGATGCTTATTTTGCAACTCATGTAAGTACTTCTCAAGTTCTTTGAGTTCAGCCCTATGTTTAGCAGAATTATCAAGAATCTTTTTTAGTCTTGTTCGCATTTGGTCCTCCTGCGAACCAAGTTCACTCTCCCGATTGCGCAGTTGTTGAAGATTTTCATCCAAATTCTTTAGAGCTTCCATATCAGCATATTGTTGCCTGTCTAGAACCTCTTTTTCATCTCTCAGCTTCGTAGTTTTCATCCCAGCATCCTCCTTACTGAAAGGTCAATTCCAACCGTGAAAAAATGGGAAAGAAGTTTAGAATCAGGGATTAAATGCAACCACAACAATGACAGGGTAATGACATCCCAGGAAACAAAGCCTAAAATGCTTTTCCCCCATTGTATGTACCACAAGAACATTACATTTCAGCAAATAAAGAATCAGATATCACCACATCAGAAAAAGAATTCCCTTAAAATAATAAATGGAGAACCATAGAAAACTCACATTCGAAAATATTCCCTCATTTGACTGTCAGCAAGCTTAAGTTTCTCACCGCCGTCTCGACTTTTTTCATTTAATTCATCTAGCTTTGCAGTGAGGTCCTTTATGCCCTCCTGAAGCTTCGCCATATCATCTGCGTGTGCTTCTTTTTCTTTTTCTTTTCTTGCAAGCTCCTTCCGACTGCTCTTACTTTTTGAATTAATTCGTGACATTGCCTCCTTCAACTTGAGAAGCTCAGGTTGCTGCAAACAAGAAAATACCAAGAAGAATTATGAATAAGCTTCTTCTCTTGGGCCCACAAAAATAACACAGCATATATGGTGATTGTAAAATAACAGTGATATAACTAATAGCAATTCATAAAATTGATGAATTACAGAGATGGAGCTAAGCAGTCTGCAAACATCACTGTCAGAGTTCAATCAGAGATCCTCAAGTTTTGCGTCCAAGGAGATGTGAAATATCCAAGTGTTAGAATCTCCAACAAGAAAAATCAGTCACAAACAAATTGCTTGTATCACACCTTCCCTCAGTATCATAATTAAGAAATCACAAATCATCTCAATGCTATACAGACAAAAATTAACTAAAGAAGAGAGAGGCAAAAATTAACAAAAGAAATCCTCAACAGTTCAGATCCCAACTTCATTTCCAACCAAGACACCATAATTCATGGTAATGACAACTAAGAGTGTCCAAAACATAGATTAGACTGGCATTATAGTGCACAAAATTTATTCATTCTAGACGAGTTTTACTACTTAAAAATTCAAATAAATAAAAAGTGGAAGAGAATCAATAGATAAACTGAAATAGCTCACATTCTTGTCAAGTCTGTTTCTTCTCTCAGCAATCTTCTTCTCACAAATTGTAATCTCTTTCAGATATTTGTTTTGCTCCATCTTCTTTTTCCTCACCTCACCTTCTATCTTCTCTACTTCTTGCATGATATCTGCACGGCTTCTCGTTTCAGCTTCAAGGTCTTCATTTGCTTTTGACATATCCTTTTCAATGTTGAACAATTGCCATAAAAAGTATTCTTTCTTCAAAGATTTCTGCAGGAAAAAAAAAGTAAGAGGATGATGGGAAGGCTCACGTGATAACATAAGAAGCTGTAGAATATTCTAGATCAAGAGATCCAATGGGGGAAAAGCACACCAATTCAACATAAGCATACAACAGTCCTTCACCAAAAACTTTTCAAACTGACAGTCACCATTTAAATCTTGTACAATAACAGTATACACAATTTTATTGTAAAATATATATATGAACATAAGGAATTTCCGGTGTAGTCTAATTTTTGTAATAAGAAATATGGGGCATTCATCAATCAAATACTAAAATTCTCAGTCAATGGCTAATCAAGATACACCAAACAAACATTGAAGTTCCTACAAGAAACAAACAACTCCTTTATGCACCAGGTAATCTCAAGAAGGATTTTACTCTTTATAGCATGTACATAATGCAGCATAACAGTGCTATAAGTAACAGATAATATAATGCCAATATGTGATGCAGAGCAATGTTTTAGGCCGTTGTTTAGCCGCTTTAAGTAACTTCAGCCAGTCTAGTCGATTTTGCCAGCTCAGCTGGTTGTGTTAGTATGTAATGTGTTATGTGCTATCAAAAATCATGAAATTTACTTATCTTCTATCCAAATAATTCTCTAAGTTCTCTCTCTTTGCATCTCAATTATCCTTCTCTGAACCCTTCCTCTTCCTTCTTCACTGTTACATTACAAATTCTGCATTTATATTTTCCATTATTACACTATATCTACGGAATTCCAGAAGGGGATGCATCAATATGAAGAGAATGTAAGGCAATTCAATTGAGAGCACCACATGCAAAATTTAGACAGTTCAGCATAAACTAATAAATAAGAAAAACAGATCATACATTACAACCCTATATGACACATTCTAAATTTATATTTTCTATTATTTCACTATATCTGCAGAATTCCAAAAGGGGCTGCATCAATATAAAGAGAATGTAAGACTATTCAATTGAGAGCACCACATGCAAAATTTAGTCGATCTCAAAATGATGTGCTGTTATGGTACCTTATTTCAACAGGAACTAACTTAAAAAAACAAACTAAATCAGATCATCCTGATGTTGTCAATCAATCAAACTTAAGATTAAATAAACAAAAATATTAAAATAAATACTCATGTCAATAATGAACTATTTGCATAATGAATAAACGTAAGAGAAAGCACATGTTCATACAATAGTATGAAGAAAAAAGACATGAAACCTGCAGATAAATTTGATGATAAATACCAGTTGATCTTGCAAACGAAGATGTTTCTCTGCCTCTTCTTTCTGTTCTTTCTTCTGCTTTCTTTCCATAGTCACTGTTCTCTTTTTCTGATAGACAAGGGCTGCTTTTTCTTCAGCTGTGGCTTTCTTCTCTTCCAGTAGCTCGTAGTCTTTCTTGAGGTCATCAGACCCAGAAATTTGCTCAAAAAGTCCAGTAAGCTCTTTGGGATTCTTAGATGCAATCGACTCCACATCACCCTATATGACAAAGTTTACTCTTGGTTAAGAGAAAGAATCAGCTTCTAGCTGTCTACATCTTTTGAGTGTTGAATGTATAAGCAAAATGAGCCAACATTTTTGTCAGTGAGAATAATTTTGAGGCATATGTATGAGTAAGTGATAATACAATTCAATTTAGTGTCTTAGTTCATAACATCAATTATATGACATGAGCACTAGAAAGATAATTGGAATAGGGTTTGGGTTAAATCTGGTATCCTGGTCAGAACACGAGCAAGATCAAATGAATTATACAAAAATTTGACCCAAATTGGTCTGACTTCCAAATTTGGTTATTGATCCTTAAACTAATCCAATTCTAAAGTTATGAAGTGTGACTATTATATACACATGTGATGAATTTTGACTTCATAAGTGAGATTCCCGACGCGTGTATTTTTGGACCAGGCGATTTGTGCCACAAATTATGTGTATGTAGAGTGATACACGTGGCAAAAGTTGAAGACTATCTATATCGCATAAAAATCTTATAATAAATGAACCAAGACGTGACAAAATTTACAACCATTTCGAAATGAAGTACTGGTTTATATTGTTTTCCCAGCACACTGATAAATTTGGAAACATATTTTAAGTAATACCATAACCGATCAACCAACGATACAATCAAAGAAAATAAGACACGTGTATAAGTATAAGTCATGATTAACAGAATAATGACACAGCCGGCAATAATAATAATAAAACAAATATAGATAAAATGTCCAAATTTGAAATATACATACATCAAAAAACAATACAACACCATGTATGTATGACCAATTTGCTCAAAACCACCAAAAAGAAAAAGAAAAGGAAATGGTGGCTGAAGTGAGGCCAGAGGCATGGACAAAGAAATGTGATAAATTAAACAATTAATTGACCTAAAAATCTAATAATGGTATCACAGTCAAGCGAATTACCTGGAAGACTAGAAAATTCCGGGCTTTAACGAGAATTCCGAGCGACCTCAACTTCGCATTGTACTGATCCCAAGTCACAACCGTCTGGTTAATCCGGTACTCACTCCCGCCAGAGCTCGTGATTGTTCTGGTGAACTCGAGCTCCTCGTCCTTAACCACCTCATAGACAAGCCTGACAAAAGCCCTACGGCCCTTCTGCTCCTTCTCCTTGTCGTCGAAGGCGTAGATCAGGTCCTTCAACTGTGTCCCACGGAGCTGGCCGGTGCGCACGCCCAGCACGAAGCTAATAGCGTCCATCAGATTCGATTTTCCGGACCCGTTCGGGCCAATTATCGCCGTAAAGTCGTAGAAGGGGCCAATCTTCTGGAATCCCTTGTAGGACTTGAAGTTCTCCACCTCCAGCCGGAGGATTTTCCCGGTAGACGCCAGGGACGGCATGGCTGGTGCGAAACCCTAGGTCGGAAGATCTGTTGGGGAGCGAAAATTAGTACGAAACAACAAATTCGACGCGCGGAGTTTCAGGATGTGTGTGATTAGGGCTCATGGGGAAGTGAAGTTGCTAGTGTGTGATACGAATTTGGTGAAGATGGAATTTTCCAGGAAAATTCAGGCTTTCTCGGAAAGTGGAGGGAAAAGGAAAAGGGAATTTGGAGAAATGGCGGGAGGGAATTTTGTTGGATTCGGGTGTGTTGTGTGTTGTTCTACGGAGTGTGAGTTTCCATAACCGAGTTGTACATAGTACATGAAGTCAAGTGAAGGGCATTTTTGGTATTTACCCTAATCTCTACTCTCCTCTTTTTCTTTTTTAATATATTTGGACCGTCATTTGAAATTTTAGGTTGGGACTTAAAAGGTTTGCATGCATAAAGTTTTACGAGCAAAATATGCATGTTCACGCGAATTTGTACTGACGTTAGCCAACAGTTTGATCAATGCATTTACGACTCAATTCATGAAGTTCTGGATATTTACCTTTTACATTTTGAAAGAAAAATATTTCTTCCATTCCATGATTCTTAATTTTACTATTTTTCTAAAAAAAATTATAGCTACTCGTCGGGCATCTCCACCTGTTGCACCAACTTGAGGCGGAGCGTTGAAGCATATTTGAAACCTCATAAATAATCCTTCCCACATTTACACCAATAGTCAAATCACGTATATAAAAGGTCTCTTTTGCCAACTGGGATTTTAGCCCATCATGTCCCCATTTGAGGCATCGACCTGCATATTCTAAGTCGCATAAAATGAGCTTGATCAATATCCAGGTCAAGTTCATCATCTTCTAAGTTGGAGATTGAGCAATATACACATCTTGGTATTCAGGTTTTTTCAACCCGATATCCGAATTGTCATATTTTATCAGTCTTGACAAAATCGAAATAGGACTCTTTTGCAGATGGCTATTTATTTATGCTTTCATGCAAATAAGCTGTCACTAGCACTCTCAACCACGCTCATGAAAGCTTAAAATACAACTACAAGGAAGTGAAGGAACTGGACAAATTGGTTAGCAAGTTTAGACATTAAAACAGATAATATCCAGACAACATAGTATCATTTTGCAAAAAACTAAGTCAGTACAGAGCACAGCAGTAAATGACAGACATTATCAAGAAAAATAGTATACAGCTTCCAAAGCCTTCCCTTATTCAACACTTTTCTTGCTACTGCTCGATTCGGTACCAAGCTCTTGTTCTTCCAGGGAACTTTCTCCTTCGTTGCTTTCGTTACGAGTGCCAACTTTCGAGCCTGAACTGGCTGCAGCGGTCTCAACATTACCAGGCGGTGGTATTTCGGGTTTTTGAGTTTCAACCCGAGTGTGTAAACTGGCTTCAGTGGCGTTGCAGTTTTCAGACAGTTCTCCAGATTTTAGAGTTTCAACATCAGTAAGTGAACTGGCTGGTTTGTTGGATTCGAGACCAGCTTCGAGTTCCTCACATCTTGAGATGATTTGTTGGAGTTCATCATGAAGATTCAAAGCCTCAAAGAGCATTCCCTCATCGTCCGTGGTGGTTTCTACAATCCTCTGAACGACGGGCTGCGACTGCTTCAGCTTCTCTAGCATGCTCACTGTCAAATCGTCCTGCAGCCACACAAGAAGTACTATTACTTCCTTTTTCTTCTCTTTCTTATACTCATTTGTAGATTCAGAAATTTGAGTTCGTGGTTATTGCCGGTCGCACGGGGAAAGAAAAAAAAAACAGTTCCTAATAAAGCTACAATAATGCAGGGGTGTTCATGATTCGGTCCAGACCAAATAATTTTTTTAATGCTTTAGGTCCAATTTTCTCCATATTCTACATGGTGTATTTTTTCTATTAGAAATGCAATTTTCCAATTATTTCAGTCCAATCACTCCGGCCTAGGATTTTCAGTCCAGTCCAGACTTCGTCCGAAAATTTACCAAAATTCAGTCCGGTCATGATGCACACACCATGAGTTATCATAAACAACCAAAAAAATCACTATAAGCCTATATTTTGTTTTTTGAAAAAATAGTGATATTACACATGGAGACACTATGGTAGTTATTTTATAAAAACGGTCATATCAAAACACAGTGGAAAAGCATGTATGCATTAAATGATTCAATAAACTGCATAAACGGTATGCACCATAAATGACAGAAGTAACATAATAGTCGAATGTAGTGAACTTACCTTCATAGCTTTTGGCTCAGCTTCAGTCAATATGCTAGAGAGCAAGTCCAGGCTGTTTCGAGTTTCTACCATAAATTCTTTCTTCTCTTCAACCGATAGGCCTCCATAACTGTGGGAAAAATTAGTTTGGTCATCACCATGTCCTGTGTTAGGAAAAGGGTATTCTTCAGGAGGAGGCATTGGCTGTTGATGAACATATGACTCAAGCGAATGTTGCATAGGAGGTGAATCACTAACTTCTGGCGGTAAAGATGTGCGTCTTCCTTTTAAGCTCTGCCCGAATAGTTGAGTCAGAAGGAAAAATATGAAATGAATCAAATTGTCCGTTAATGTGTTTACTAAGAATATCCAGTTAGTCCAAAATAAAAAACTAGCTTCAAGTGAAGAACCAAATAAGTGTATCCACGAATAATCAACAAGGAATATGTACTTCTGATCAAAGATATGCATCTGTATGCAATCCTATCTTGTATTTTCCAATGTACATTTGTTTCCTACTTGGCCATCCAATTGCTTATGCACCGCATACATTATTCAATCACAAGTCAGTCTATAATTACACGGTTTGACAAGAAAAGGTGGGATCCAAGTGATTCTTGCATATTAAATACAAAAATGAAGAAGTTGGTCAATTTTTTCTTTTTGTTACATATTCTATTAAATTAAAAGTATAGAATAAGCAAATCATAGTGCATTATTGCTTTAAGGAAATGATACACAATAAGCTCTAATTGATACTTCAAAATAGTGATCAAGGATAACATGAAAACGTCCTTGTCGAACACAAAAGCAGAGCAGAGGTAAGAACACTCTTGTAAGTGGAAGGCCCGTAAGGAACTGATTTGTTTATTCTATTTATTCAACCCCAATCAGCAATCTAAAATGGTGCAAAAATAGCTCAAGCTTGTTTGAAAATGAACAACTCTGCTCTATGTCTTGAGTCATATACCCCAAAACTCAGCCTAAGAATATGGAAGATCACATCAAGCACAAATGAAATGATGATTACTGCATGTCATAAACTGCAAAACTATTAATTGGGCAGAGCTCAACCCCAAGAGAAGTACCGACACTTTGGTATACATAAGGCATGATTAAGTCTTCTAACAAAGTGATGCTGGAGATTTTTTCATTAAGTTTTAAATAAATAAATCGAATCAGCAAAAAAATCACAAACAACGAGTGCAGGATAATGAGGGCAAACAGAAAACCACAGAAACGTAAATCACCATATAGGTTTGACGAAACACGGGAAGATATGCAAGATCCTCGGACTGACCCCATGCCCGAATCAACTGCAAAGCCCTATCTCTATTTCCCTGATCCGTCTGTGGATTATCCATCATCATGACCATCTCCTCCAACACTTTCTCTGACGCCACCACCGAGAACACCTTCTCGCAATTCATAGTGCAAGCCTCCAACAAATCAAGACTCAACATCTGGCTGACAACACTCTTACCCGAAATCTTCTTCTTTATAGCCCTAACAATCTCCGACCCACTAAACTCTCCGCTATTGATCATCGCACATATCCTCAAATTCATACCCCAGTTGGGCTCCGGCAACGTCTCCAGTGTTGCCTCATCAACCATCTTCGACTCCACCGTCGGGCTTTGCAGCATTTCCTTCACTTTCCCACTGACCATTCTACCCATTTGAGCTCCACCCGTCATCAACCGCTCACCAAACTGAGCTAGCTTCAGCTTGTCCATTCCACCACTAAGTTCACAGAACTCAAATTCAACAACCCTAAAATCCTAAAATCGAGCTTCTCCCCTGAGCTCCCTGAAGTCAAAACCCTAAAATCAAACACAAGTTAATAACAAAAAATTTCAAAATTTCAAAATTACAAGATAAAGAAAATCCAAGCTCTAAAATTTGTGTAGATTTAACTTCTGATTAAAGTCATAATAAGCAATCGGGATGAGTAATTAACTCACTGATTTTCCCGGAAAAAATTTCAACTAAAATGGACAGAAAATTTCACTAAACATCATTCTATTTAACTATACTTCACTCACTTACGCATCTGTTTGTTTATTAAGAAAATCAAATCAATTGTGGTAACATTCGAGAAATAAATCAGCTAATTAACTTCAGTTTTTGCAGTTTCTTTCCTTTTCCTTCGGTTTCTCAACAGCCAAACAGACCAAAATGAAAGCTTTCAAAGGTGTAACAGAGAATCAGTAGACAAACCTGATCGCCGAGAGAGAGACAAAAACCCTAATTTGTGAAATCGACTCCGATTCTCAGTAGCTACGGTGATGTGGTGGTTTTGTGAGTCAGTTTCAGTTTTGTTTGTTGTTGATATATTGAGAGCGATTTGACTCGAAACTGAGATACACGTGTCCTCTTTTGCGGATTCATAGGGATGGGTTTGTGGGTCCCATATCTATTAATAGAAATTAATTAAATATTATCATATTTGTTACCAATATGTTTGGATTTTCTTCTTCATTTTGTTCTCTTTGGATAATTGTTACCCAAAAAAATTCATTTTTAACTAAATGATTTTTTTTATCATACCAAAAACAAAATGAGATAACATCTGAAATGTATTAATAAAATATCTCTTCTATCTTTTTCTTTATGCCGTTTTGAGAGTCAGATAACATTTTTGCTCGGTTACTGCTGCTCTTGATTTCAGAGCGGCGGCAGTTTCTTGATTTGCATGTAGCAAATTGCAGTCATTCTCGTTCATATAACGATAGCAAGTTAATTATATTTTGTTAGTGTTTAGAGAGTGTAGGCATAAATTCGTGATATGTGTTTTGGTTAGTGTGCGCGCAGGGCAGTAAGAGACGATTGGAGAGAAAGAGAAGGTGGCTTAAAAAGTGGTGATTTGGCTAGAGTCATCGGATCAACACCCTCGAGTTTGTTGTCGGATCAAATGGCATACACGATGGTGATAAGAGGCGATTGGCAGAGCACTCCACGTGGGCGGCTTAAACTTCAAGTGCAATCGTTGTCAGTTGTTCGTACTTTTCAAGTTAGATGAGACGATTTCAGTTCCCTCAACTTGATTATTCAGGTTGATGGGAAGAAATCTAGTGTTTTTGGTTTGATTATTCATGATGTTTTAACCGTTGCGGCTCATGTCAAATTTTTTATTTTTGGATTGGTCTGCAAACCGAATAACACACGAATTAGTTAGATTTTCAACCTTTTTGTCAGACTTGTCTTTGTTATCGTCCAGTTTAAAGTAATAAAACATTAGTTTTTGTGTTGGAAAATGACATGGGCATTTCTAGTGGGCCTTGAAAGCCCAAAACGAGTCTTCAAAAGGCCCAAATCCATTTTTTTAATTTTTCATTCAGAGACTTAAAAACAAAATTTAGACGAGAAAAATAAAATGGAATTCAATTTCTAAGGGTTTAAGAAATTGGGAAATTCACAACTCACAGTGACAGAACATCGGCGAAGAAGACGATAATCTCCATCGGCGACAGCAATGGCATCGTTCTTTACTTGGGCTCGATACATCACGCACAAGCTCGAGTACTCCGCGACTCTTCTCGACAAGCAGATCAAGGTACGTATTTGCTTCATTACGTAATTTCTAGCTCATTTTCTATGCGATTTTCTCAAATTCTCCACCGCTCAAATCGACGTTTCCGGTGAAAATTCAGCTTGGTTTCGTTCAGATAACATGAAATATCTCGAATTTACACGTGGGTTTCATTATTTTGTGGGTGTGTGCTTGAAATTTGATCGTGGGTATTTTTTATTTGTATCTTTTTTTTTTTTGCCGCTCTCCGTACTTAGGAGAAAGACATTTCTG